>KN499980.1:0-21530 GCA_000787155.1 Scartelaos histophorus | reverse complement strand
TTTTGTATGATATATGTGTACATTCTCCACTAACTATAGGCTGGTGTCTGTGCCTGCTTAACATCTCCACCTTTATCTGAGGCTCCTGAGTTCCATGCACCACTGGGGGATCAATTAAAGCGCTCTTTTCTCCTCTTTACACCTCCTCAAATCAGGAGGGGAGGATTTCAAACGACCAACTGGAACAACTACCCCCCCATATCCATCCGAACCCAATTAGGAGCACCTTCAAACAGCAGTGTTAACACCTTTAGTGGGGGTAAAGATGGAGCTCTGAACTCCGTCTTGGATCAGCTCGTTCCAGTCCACGCGGGGGGATGTGGCCATAAGAAAATGAGGCAAAGGGGAATGCCACTTATATGTGGGTGGGAAACTTTGAAAATGCTTGGCGCGAAAAGGGCTAAAAATTAAGTAATGATGGAATGTTCATTTTTTTCATATGACGAATTCACCATAAAAACAGACTTATTACAGAGGCTGCAATTTTACATTTCTTTCCATTTGTGTTGTTATGATTAAAAATACAAAGCAAAACTAAAAAAAATTACATTTACTTTCCTCCATCTACTAATGAGACAGCTTTTTTTAGCCATTGCTGTCAATACTACAGCTAGAACCACCACTGTGTGTACTGCAAATATCAGTACAGTACACATATGTCTGACCACTAGTAACAATTCCTACGGGGATTGTACCCACAACTTTTGATTTTATATGTGAACAATTCCTTATCTATTCCCTTATCTAATAACTAGGCCCTTCATTTGCATATAAGCCAAAGCGGAAAGTAGCCAATTACAAATACTCACTGTACTTGGGTAGATTTTGGTTTCATTTTAATTTTTTGAGCATATTTTTAAGCTTGTACTTGTAATTTTGTATTGTTCTTGCCACGTAATTGCACCGTAGTTACATTTGAAATCATAGGAGTGACTAAGTAGCACAGGTCCCAGTCGTCCCAGTGCTGCCTCTGCTAATTTCTATGCCGACACACACACACATACACACACACACTCACACACTGCCTCACTGCAACACTTCATCTGGTTGAATTTAGCTGAGAGAATATGTGGATTATACAAACATTAAAGAGCCAAATGCATCAATTTTTGCATAAAACTCAGCTTAAATTCAACTAATATTGCATTACAATAATATAGTGTATTGTGTAGTATTTTTCTTGTATTGCTTACTTTGTATTACTTTAACTTTTTGCAGTATTTTGGTACCAGTACCTTCTAATTTCTGCAATAAGAAATTAAAGTACTTTTTTAAGAAGCAAAAATAGGACATTTTGGTACAGAGATATACACAAAAATTATTTAAAAAAAAGACATAAACATGAAAAGGAATGAGCTACAACAAATAATAGAATAAACCGATAATTAGAAGTTAGTTATTCAACCCTCTACAGCTCAAATCTTACTGTATTACAACAAAATACTCCACACTCCAGTTTTCATATTGAACGATAAGTCAATATAGTAATTATTGTGACTAATGGAGCACATTTAGCCATAACAAAGTCTGCAGCATCACCAGTTGTTTCAGTTGGTGATCGAGTGTGCTTAAAGTGAAAAAAGTGGAGGACATAAGTTGTTCCAAACATCGCTTTTCCCTTCAGTGCTTCATGTACACATTAACCTGATCAAACTGTGCAGCTGTGTCCAAAGCCTGTTTGATACAATGCAAATGAAAGGCCAGTGCCGGCTCCCCGCGGCTGCATGTGGCCGGGCCGAGAGAGACGCCGCTTTAATCCCGTTGTTGTGGTGTGGACAATGGCACAGAGCTCAGCGGCGGCGATCGGGCTGGTTTGATTATCCAGATCCAGACTCCCTTTGTACTACGATGCATAGAAGCTATAGCATAACACAACAAAAGAAAATCTGATGCATACCCAGACTATAGAAAATTACACAAATACACTTCCATCTATACGTTAACTACTTTCTACATTGATGCACAGACAGAAGACATCAGATTTATGAAGTAAGAAATATGAAAAAAATGAAAAATCTTTGTCAATATTTTCTAACCAAATCCTCAAATTT
The DNA here is from genome assembly GCA_000787155.1 of Scartelaos histophorus. Taxonomy (NCBI): domain Eukaryota; kingdom Metazoa; phylum Chordata; class Actinopteri; order Gobiiformes; family Gobiidae; genus Scartelaos; species Scartelaos histophorus. Next base: position 19,479 of record KN499980.1, on the reverse strand, counting down.
GCAACCTTTAACTTTTTTCTTTACTGAATAATTCCATATTTATTCATATATTCGATGTCCTCTGTATGTATTTAAAATGTAGAAAGAAGTAAAACACTGAATTCCATTTATTGCACTTCACATATTTGGATTTGAACATAGATCTGTGATGCCGGCTTTGTCTCTGCTGCTGAAGAATTCGCGGATCTGCATATTTTAAACTATTTCACATAAGCAAACATGCAACTAATTTTACTCTGCCGTGTGTTGAGAATCTATAAACGTGCAGCCTTGACCTTTATGGATAAAAACATTTACAATAGCAGCACAGGAGAAAACAATATGATTTAAAATGACTGTCAACATTAAATGGAAGCTTACACCGTCTCAAGACCGGTGGGAATAAAAAGTACTTTCAACTATATTTATTAAACAAGACAGCCATTTAGTGCAAGCTATTCATCTGTGGACCTACCCGACATTGTTTCTTTGTATTCTGTTCAGTAACGCACAAATCCATGTATAAATAGTTACTTAGTCCTATATTTATGAACATTTAAACATAAATACTACACTTTTTTCTGCACTACCTTTGAGAGTGTCAAAGCCAAACTCTGAGCTCAATTCTCCAAGGACCATGTAAATTACTTGCACAGTCGATGTGTGCAATGGGCCATTCACATACTAGATTTATACCTTTGCTAGTCTTAATTATGGCTGCCTTTTATTTGCTCTGTAAAGCAAGAAGCACAGGAGCCTGTAACAAGACTTGCCCAGGCCACTATAAATCTGCACTATGGGATTGGAGAGCTCGGAGCAGCGACTTCTACATATCCCCCAACTTTATTTCACCTCCAGGTCATTTATTTAGTATATGGTGCTAAGGCTTTCGTCTGTTTATTATTTGCTGACTTTGATAGTGATAAAAATAAAACATAAAAGTTATTCGTGCCAATTTTGACAAAGAACTAGACAAAAACATCAACTGATCATAAAAAATACAGTACGTAAAAATAATAAGTCAAAAGGCCCATTTTACGCTATTTTCTATGTTATGGTAATACAGGAAATTCTCCACTGTGTTTTTAAACTCCACACACCTGAGCTAGAATCATTTGGATGATTATAGCCCTGGGATTGCCAATTTCTACTTCACAAAAGGTATAATATAGTAGTTAAATTGAAAATGACTGTTATATGACATCATAAGGTGCAACAAAGCATTTTGCACTTTGAAGATGCAGACAGACAAATATTAAAGGATTATTCAGACATGTGAATGAAACAAAATACAACCCCAGGCATGTTTTTGAGCATTATAACATGGCTTAAACTCACAAGAATCAATTTTGTGTAAGATCAGACCTTTAATAATTGCTTTAAAATTCTAGATTCTGAATTTATTTAATGGTCTGATGTTACCATTTCTGCCGACACAATGTGAGACAGACCAACTCTGAACTTTACTTGGTCAAGTAGAGTTGACTTTTTCTTTTTCAATTGCCCAAAGTGTTTCTAAGTTCACACATTACAGACACATGATGTATATAAGCTGCTTTTATGTTGAATGACGGGGCCAGACCGTTAACATTGCACATTTATAAGACAATTTTGTCATTGTTTGAGGATAGCGCTATAAGTAATGCTGTCGTTTTTAATTGCCTTTCATGACATCATAAATGCAGCTACATTTTCATGTCACTGTCTCCGTCTCCCATTTATACAGCGCGGGCAGATGTAGCTGAGGACAGTGCGACCTGTCATTCGGAAACAGAAAGGTCATTAAAGCTGGTTTAAAAGCCACCACGTTCGTAACAGTTGCATTTTACATTTCTGCAAAGTATTCGTAAGTACATTTATATGCACTTTTGCAGATGATAATAGTTAACAGTTTCTGCCAGGTTTCCAAATGTGACATGGCACAAGTTCTGATTTTATTGATTGAATGTTTTCTCTTTGCATTTCTTCACTGTTCTTACAATATTTTAGCCTGTACTTCCTCAGCAGTGTTAAAACAAGCTCACAGTGGAAACCTATGGCCCCAGGATCGGGTCTCTGGTGGTGTGTGAGTGAGGAGGACCCAATGACGGCGTTTGCGTGGAAGAGGAGCTGAATGAAGCTCGTGTGTAAATACAAAGGGAGCACCATGAAATGAACTATGCAGCTGCATGCCGGAGACGAACCCTGAACTCGTGCTGCTCTGTGACTGACAGCCCTGAGCGTTAGACTGGAGTGGTTTGGTAGTTTGGCCCCGTGGGGATGTAGGTGAAGCTAGAAGAGGCTGGTCTGAAGAAGCCACACTGTGTCCTCTGGCTATTGGCTTGGATTTTTTGCAATTTCCCCACCTTTGTGACAGAATAATTGTTGTCCATTGCTGCTTTGGATACTTTTATAGCTTTTATTATGCAATATCAGCTTCATAATTACACTCTTATTCAGTTACAACAGATTTCTTGTAATCATTCAATCCTCCATAACCTCCATTTTGTGCCACTCACTTCAGTTTTTTATAATAACTTGGTGAAAAATCATATTGGCACAAGCGATCCACTTCACATCTTTATAGAAAAGTATACTAGCCCACAAACTTCTCAAAACGCGATAATGGTCAATGACACCGACTGTTCACCTCCGAGCATACATTACAGCTTTAAGTATCTCATTTTTAAACCTAATTTGCTGCCATAAATGACCCACTGTATGCCTGGGCATGAGTGATGAGAATTAACCTCTTCACCCCACCATAAAAGTCTGTTTAAGCAAATTGGCTGCTAATAGTGCAAACTCAGTACTGGTCTGTTAATCTGTGCCATTTGGACATTCTTTCCTATGCATTGAGCGTCTTTGTACTTCTATTTTGCGTCTGCGAAAAGCGGCTCATTATGATGGAATGTATCTGTGGACAATAGACGGAGGAGGGTTGTGTTGTGTTTTTGCACGCGTAATTATACCAAAAAACACAATGATGGCAATTTCCAGGAAGTGGCATTGAAAAGGAGCTCTCCACCTGAATGGGCACATGAATAAAGATTGGAGTTGTCTTTATGATTGACCTCTGGCAGTAGAGAACGAATGAATATTAAGAAGGCGAGAATGGAAAGACTGCAAGACGGTGGTTCATAATAATACATCACGGGTATAATTAGAAAAGCCATGCCCGCTCTATGGGTGTCCACAGAAATGCGTTAAATACCACTTACATTTTTAATTTCGGTATGAATGGGGCTCCCTTGTCTCATTTTCGACGCGTTATATTGTATTAACAAGGCTCATTTTGATCAAAACACAAAAGATCTGAAACTCCCATTAGACCCGCTTTGTCTTTAAAAAGGCCTCAGAACATCAGTACTTTGCTCACTATGTTAATCAACTGTGCTGGTTATTCTTTGATTAACATTTGTCTTAGCTGTTTACAGTGATCCTAAGAACAAGGAAAAAACAAAGGCAGGTATGGCTCGGGGCTTGTAAAACATGCATAAAACATACCAAGAACAAAACGAATGGCAGCAGATAGGACTGCGAGAAAAATAGTAAAAATCTACAGCTCAAATGGCTCAGAAGGGAGATCAATCAGTTTAAGTGCTTTGCTTTGATTTTCATTTTAGGTGAGGTGCAAAACACTTCATTAAGCAAACAAGTACTCTCTGTGAGTCAAATACAACATTAAGTTCAATGACAGCAATGTAGTGGTGCATCTGCAAAATTAAAATAAAATAGTTCTCAAACATGTACCAAGGACAATTTTAGCCTTTTCTAATCTATTCTTCGGCAAAGGAAAAAAAATACAATTTTCACCTCAATTATCACTCTCCATCTGTCGCTATTTGTTGTAAACATGAAAAAATAAAAGATGAACCATGATCTGAGATGACTGCAGGAACATGAATATTGTTACTTTTGTTATCAAGCCTTTGCCATTTCGGGTTTCTTCGTGTCTCTTTGCAATAAGAGATTTAGGTTTGCTTTGTAATTTAGTTTTGCATTCTTCATTAGGAGTTGTATGAGTCTCTTCTGGCAGTTAATAGAAAAGACAAAAACAACTAAAGCCACAAGGGGCATTGGACGGCCCTTGTGGGCTGCACTTTGCACTGGGCCGACCCGCCCTGCCCCTGGTCGGTGCTGATGCACCATTAGTGTGGGTGTCATTGTGGCTTAGGTTTGGACTTGTAAGTAAACACACACAGTCAACACACATTGGAGATGCACATTTGCTAACACAGATGAAGACAGGGACTGTGGGACATCACCATGGCAACACCACACAAAATACAACTTTGGCCCCCAGACTTTTTTGATCGGGGTGACCTGAAGAGTCACTGTGCCAAATGTCACATTCTTCATCGAAACTCATAAGTTGTTTTATTATTTTGAAATGTAAGAAGTTTTTTTTTTAAATTGCCATGGAAACCCAATGAAATATACCATATGGTTGTCATGGGCTTTTTTGATCGGGATGACTTTTGTGTATCCACAGACAGGACCAAATTGTGACACTGGAAATAAAAAATTCCCCACATGGAATTATTTTATGGAAAAAAAAAAAAAAAAAAAAAAAATCTGAATGAAAATCAATTATGAAAACAAATTGGCAAAACTTTTGATGTCCCACTTCACCAGACGATGTTCAGTGATTTTCAGCCCTGTCGGTGACGCACCTTCAGTGGAGTTGATTAAAATGCCATGAGTGAAAATGCTCACTCAGCTTTTTTTGTGTCTTCACATGCACTCATTGTTGTAAAATCAATAGGCCTTATGCCTTGTAGTGGCTCAGTCCTAAAAAAACAAACAAAAAAAAAACAACATCTAGTCGTAGCTTAACTGATACTTTCAGATCGTTAAACTAAACATCACATTTACTAAATAAGCAGCTTTCAAGATTCAAACGAAAAGAAACACTTAAGTGTCCTTCGCTGTTTGAGTCATTGTATTGAATGGAAACAAACATTTACATTCATTTTTGATATATCCTTTACTGTTCTGTGAAAATAGTTCATATTGGACTTTGAGAAATGTGAATATCTACGACGGCATTTCTAAAAGAGTAATGCAAATGGAAAACAAGACACTGATTATATACTGTTAAATATTTGTATTAAAATACAAAAAACAGAGCTAGTTCTTTTTAAACGGTTTGCAGTTGTCTAAAGTTATTCCTCAATTAGCAAATTAATTCCAAACTTCCAAATTATTCACAGCAATGAGTTTATTAGGCTCTTTTTTTAGCATGTTAACACTTCACAATTAGATGCAGACAGTACACGGACTTACTAACAGGTGAAAGATAAATTTTGCTCAAATACATGGAAAAAAAACTTTAACAGACTCTGTCCAGCTTTTAGTTCGACTTTTACAGACAAATCACAGTGAAGTTGGTTTGGAGCTGGCCCATGGCTCATAATAAGTTGTGTTGATAAGATATTTACTCTGTGCTGGCAGCTACACTCCGCTTTTGTACCGACATGAAGAAACTAATTAAACAACAGTGTTTATTTGCAGAACCAAACAGGTCCAGCGTGAGCCCCACTGAATGAGAACTGCTCCGTGTTCAGCGAGCAGGTTGATTAAAATAATATTTGATTTGATTGAAGTCAACATCAGTGATGTATTCAGCCATGTTTGAGCCGCAATTACTGCAGTTATGGCCGTCTAGACGCACATTACAGGACAGCAGTGTAACGTGTGGGAGCCAGTTTGTGAGGTGATTTAAATGGTGGGTGTTTATGCATTTTAATTGTTTGTGTTAGTGCCCAGCAGTATTTGTAGTAGTATTAGTAATGGTAGTGCTATGCTTCATATATTATTAGCGTAATCTTAGTGAGAATAGCACCAGAAGCAATAACGGCGAGTACTCTCCCCTCACAGAAGGAAGGTCCCAGGTTCAGAGTTTGCACGTACATCAACACAAAACATGCACAAAAGGAAAAAAATAATTCATCTTAATGGTCTAGGACAATGGGCATATTCACACTCACACACCCTCCCGTACACCACAGGAAAAAGGGATCAAATCCAGAACTACATCTGGACAAGACCAGAACTAAACCAGGACCTGGAGATGAGCAAATCAAGTCTACACTATGATTAAAACAGACTCAAACAAGGAATGAACTAACTGTGAATGCACCCTAAGCTCTGGAAATGCAGGCTAATAAAATGAGGAGATGCAGTACTTCTATTACAGTAGCAATACTTTTCCTCTGTGTACAGCCTGGGAGTAGTTGTTCCCTCTCGGCGGATATGAGGACACTGGAAGACATTTTTCATCTGTGTGGCTGGTGGGTTTGTGAAATGTCAGAGTGCACAGGTTAAGGAACAGGTGGATGAATGTCAGCTCCAAAAGACAGATCTCACATCCAGCGGGAATACAAAATGGAGAGGAACAGAGAAAAGGTCTGGTTTACTTACGGATTCAAGGCATGGACACGTATGAAAGTGTAGCATACATATAGCACATTATACCTGCGCGCTCTCCCAATAATGTTCAATTTAGAAATAACGTGTACTGTTTTATTTGGATCTCCATGTTTTGTTATATTTTATTCTTTTTCATTTTCCATTTTGTTCTGCAAAATTCCCATTTGACAGAATCATAATTACTTTACAGTTCTCCTAATTAAGTCTGCTGCTCCCAAAGTGAGGCTGATGATTTTGATTTAAAACTGATCTCAGGCTCAACATAGCTTTAGTTTTGTTTTTCAAACATTGATTTCTTTATTTTTTTTTTTCCTGCCAAGACTTGATGAAGCAATCTGTTACAAATTGCGATGTGCCAGAGTTGCCTGACTAAATTATGCTGTTGCGCTTGAGGAGAATGTGAGCTGAGAAACACTTAAATTGTAAATTAAAATTTCCTGACAATAAATATCGTCATAAAAAAATAATGTGTTCAATATTAAAGTCACTAAAAGTCACTTTAGAGATTCAAATGGCAAAATTGTGTGTTTTTATATGGAACAACAGCAACAGATTTCTTTGATATATAAATGTAGATAATCCCTATTTTTATTTCTTCTCACAAAATCATACTGAACAGCTGCTTCCAAATATAATATAATGGCAGAGACTAGTCTGATAAATAGAGTTACTGTACATTTAATTTTATTTGGTGACATATATGTTCCTTTATTTACTCACTAGAAGAACTACAAAAATGGCGGCTGTATTTGATATATAGTGGTTGCCATGGTATCTGCAGACTTTGTTTCTTTGACATACCAAAATATAACAAATAAAAGTAAATGCAATCAAAGGGCCCACATTACACAATTTACAAATCTATGTTATACTGTAAAATAAAAAAAAAAATACCTGGAGTTGTGTTTTGTTTGATTCACACATATTTAATACACAAATCCTGCATATTTTAAACACTCTGTTCCACCTTGTGACGTCACACAGGGATGGCTCCACTGTGTTTTTAAACTCCCTGCACCTTCACTAGAATAATTTGGATAATTTCAGCCCTGGAATTGAAATCCCCACTGAACTAAAAGGTAAACTGCAGCTGTTAAAGTGAAAACTACCACTTCATGACATCACAAGGTAGAATAGAGCATTTGACAGAGTAATGATACAGGATACAGGATGTGTGAATGAAACAAAACACAACTCCAGCTTTTGATGAGGTAATAACATGGCTAAAAGCTCAAATGTTGTGTAATCCAGTAGTTTTAAAGTTAAACATGTCTTTGTCAGATGACGTATTAAAACACAGTTGACAAACAGTGAACACTTTTCATTTGGAGTTGTATGGGCATAAAGACATAGGGCACTGAACGACTGGTGATTATTTTGGTTCAAGACATTATTTGTGCATCTCATAGAACGGGAAACAGCAAGTCTAGTGAACAGACAAGCCCCTGAAAGCGTGCAAATATCGAGTGCAAAAGTAAGCAAATTCACAGTCCTGATGTGACATATCCATTACATAAACATACACAGTTACACGGTGTATGTGCAGTGCTAAAAATACAGCCATCACCTGCACCTGTCTATTTACTGCTACATGCGAGTGCTCTGAGCTAAGTGCTTCGTATAATCCCATATTATATCCACACACATGCGATGGGGCTGCAGTGTTCTGGCTTGGGTCCAGTACTGGAGTGGTTCTGCTTTGGAGAAAGGGCCCTGTCTGCCTGGCATCAATCACAGCTCCCTCTCTCTCTCTCTCTCTTTCCCCCCCAGTCTCTCTCCTCTCTTTTTCCCTTCGCTCTCTCTGCCTCTCACCAATCCACCGCTCTACATTCTCATGCACCACATCACCTTTGTTAATCTTTCCCTTTTTTCCTTTGAATCCTAAACTACCCATCTCTCCACTCCGATCTATCCGGGCTCGCCGCTCTGCATATTTACACATGGCTTTGCCCTATGGATACACTGTAAAAAAGTTTCTCTAAAATCAAATCACTGGGAAGGCTGAATGACTCACCCTTTTGAGAACACAATATAGTTCATTATAAACAAGAATGCAGTGAATACTAGAAGATTTGAAATGAGAAGATCCGTCTAATGAAGTAGGAATAATAGGAATCATTTTAAATACCGTATTTTTCAGGCTATAAAGTGCATTATAGTGATTATATGGCGCAGTATCAAATAATATGTCAGTTGTGTCATTGTCCACACATAAGACACATCGGATTATAAGGCGCAATAAGCGAAACAAAACGCGTGTCGGATAAATCGAACTTTATTCAGGTCATTTACAATAACTCACTACGGAGCCGTAGAAGGGACGGGACATGGTGAATATAGAAATAATAAGCGTGGGAACGAATTATAAGGCGTGTGCACAAGATATTAATACATGCACCACGAGTTATAACCCGTGTGCACGAGTTATAACCTGTGGGCACGAGTTATAACCTGTGCGCCATGAGTTATAACACGTGCGCATGAGCTATAACCTGTGGGCACGAGTTATAACCTGTGCGCCATGAGTTATAACACATGCGCATGAGTTATAACAAAACAAAAATACAAAACCTGAAATTTGCATGGTAATCGTGCCATTTTGGGTCCTTGTACAGCACACGGCAGAACTACCGGTATGTTGCACAGTCGCCCTATATGTCGCCAACATATTACTCCTCCTGACTCGCCCACTAATACCTTATTAGACTAATGTGGACAACATCAAATCGGTTGGAGGTTAAACACAACCAAAGGTCACACATAAGGCCACTGGATTATAAGGCCACTGTGGATTTTTGAGAAAATGTCATGATTTTAGATGCGCCTTATAGTCCCAAAAATACGGTATTCATTTATTCTAAACAGGAAGTGAGCATGGGTGCACTTCCGGCTCCATCGACCCAATTCCCTTTGCAACTGCTGCTGTCATTTTGGTCTTAAAATGTTCATATTAACTTGGCCATAATCTCTGTGTTTTAATTCTGCTATTTTGTCCATAAATCAAGATATTAACATTAATAACAAAAAATCAGGTGCCTACTAATGTTAGCAACAGGTTTGATTGAGGTTTAATTGAGTTGCAGTTCCCTGTGACTGCTTAATTTATCTGCTGAACACTATGGGTGGCATTGCGCTCCTTTAGTCCACTTCTTTTACAACATTCCTCATGGAGATAAATATGTTTCATACTGTGGATTTCTGCAGCCTAATGAAGTATGAGTCAGGTTTATGGAGGTCCAAGCAGTTCACATAGTAAGGACACACAGTTTTATATGTTTTTCATTACAATAAATATGTCCAAAAAGGGCTTTAAGGGCTAAAAACTTCCATGATGGGATGTCTATATTCAGGAATAAGCAACCAACTCCCTTCATTGCATTTTATTTTACAGTGCACTGCTCCCCCTTCATACACCTCGGTTGCTTTGTACATTTTCCCTATTTGCCCTGTAGGCTTCTCCGGCTTTACAATCCCCCAAACCGCCTCCCTCCCCCTCCTCGGTTTTGATTGATGCAAGCAGACGGCCTCTATCAGTGTTTTATACATAATCCAAATAAGATATGCTGGTGCCTGCATTTCTGAAACTCCTAGGCAGCCCCTGACACGATGTGCTGACGGGGAAATCACACATACATACACACAATCTGCAAAAAAAAAAAGGAAAAACACACACCAAAACCCACACGTCGTCAAAGGATTATTTCTAAAAGTTATGGCGGACAAGACAAAACACCGCTAAGGAAATACATTAGGTGTGTGTGTGGTTCTTATGCACGTATTTATGGGCGACTGTGCATTTAAATGGATGTGTTAAGTAATGCTGACCCGACGTTTTCAGGTTTCTTCAAGTCTTTTAGCCAACGCAAGATGCATGTTAAACTTTATAGGGGCACGTAACAGTCACGGCCCCTCCCCCAATCTGTTCCTCCTCCGCAGGTAATAAAAGCACAATGGAATTAGATAGAAGAAAGGTTCAGTCATCCATAATTAAGACTAACAAGTGTTTTCAGTCCATTGAGTTAACCGCAATGGCCCACTACACTAATCTTTGTGCACATTATTACCTTATTTCTCATGATTATATAGCCGGTAATTAATTCCACTGTACAGTAATATAGCTTAAAGAATCGCTAAATTTATGCAACCTGGAAATTTAAAGGTCTTATAGGAAACAAAATGGATTCATGTGAGATTTAAACCATGTTATAAAGTCAAAAACGTGCTATTGTGCTTTTGTTTCATGCACATGTGTTTAAGTAATTTATTAATAGTGAAGTTGTAGTTTTCACGCGGCGTTTTCTGTTTGAGAGAAGAACTAAACGAAATAAAACACAACTCGAGATGTGTCAGTGATGAGTAGAGAACATTATAGATCAGAAAACGGTGCAATATGAGCCAAAAAAATGCATTTTAGTTTAATGTTCAAGGACTCAGACTAAATTGTCTAATTTTTTGGGTTTGTCTGTCTTCACAATCTAAGAATATTTGTATTTCTCTAAAACCACCCAAGTGATGTGATATAAATATCCTGCTTGTTCTTTATTTTATCACCTCAAAATGTGCTTTAAAATTACAGTGCGATTGATGTGATACAGACCTCATAGAACAGACATGTTCAAAGTCCGGCCCGGGGGCCAAATGCGGCCCGTGGTCAAATTTCATCCGGCCCGCAGCCTCTGTCATAAAATCAAAAATGTCTGGCCCACATGTAGACTTAATATATTGGGCAGCAGTACTGTTACCTGCATATGGTGCAGCTTACACACTAAATGTGACTCTTTGCCCCCAATGTTCTAAAATTTCTAAAAATCAAATCAACATTTATAGTTACAAATATTTCAAATGAGCCCTGCACTTGTTGATATGACTTTTACTTGCTCATTTCTCTGTTATTTTATTTAAAATTTCTGTGAATATTGACCTGCCATGGTGAGATATTTTTTATGTTTCAAATGTTCAAAAGTTAAAGTGTTAAAAAGTGAAGTTAAGTGAATATTCAGTTGCATATGATGTGCATGTTTCAAATGAACCAAAAGACATGATTAAGATCGCTGAAATTAAAATAAAAAAGCAAATGTGAAACACAGAATGGCTTGCTGAAATTTGTTTAAATATATTGTTGTTCTATCTAAGAACGTCAGCCACGGTCGGCCCCCTTACATTTTTAACACACCAAATCTGGCTCCATTTGCAAAAAGTTTGGACACCCATGTCATAGAAAATAAAATACAAGAAGGAAAAATTGGAAAAATAGATGAGAGAATAATCGGAATAAATGGAAGTGAGAATAAAAAAGAAATAAATACATAAGAGGAAAGGACATTGAGCTATATAAACTATTTGTAGTTTTGTAAATGCTCACATTGCTCATTATCATCACTCTATAGATATTTGTATTTATTTATTCTATTTATTCTAAGGGGAAATATGCACAATCTAAAGGCCCAATATCATATGTGTGACCTGATTTACCCTGAGTTAAATTTCCGCTGCTTGGAGGATGTGTAAATGATTTCTATGAACACACTTTTTCCCTCCGTGCTCTTTGCCGCTTAAAGAATTTACAAAGTTTCATTAGGGCTTTGTCTTTCATGACTGGAGTTGAATGTATTTGTCAGCTGCAATTTTCCAACGCTGTCTAAGGTTAATTAAATAATTGTTCGGTTCTTTTTTTACGGCTTTGTGCGGCACCTCTGGACCAATCAGAAATGCCAATACGGTGCAGTTTAAGCTCAAACTCATTCTGAAAAGTGAAATTGTTTTTAAAAAGTTACAGTTCAGTTAGGGTTACTGAAATCAAGTGCTATGACTAAGGACAGGGAACTTGCCAGAGAAATAAAGTCCCGTCTCGCTGTGCGGCGGCTGTGATATGAAATGATTAAAGGGATTTTATAGCTCAAAGACATTCCATTGGCAAATACATATTACCTGAACATTACTGTCCGGGAAAGTGAGACTGAGCAAACGATAAAAGGAACAGTGCAGAGACGGGATTAGATCCAGACACGCTGCTTACACTAATGAATGACTGGGTATTAATGTATGAGAGTCAGTCTGGGAGGATTCACTAAAGGTGTAATTGAGCAGTCTGCAGGCGTAGCTACAAAGCGCAGAGCACAACGGCACAACACAACACACACACAAGAGTGAAAATCGCAGTTATTCAATACACAAATAGAACTAAAGGGAGTATACAACTTTAAAGTCTATGAGCGGTGAGTGTGCGTTTTTATCACTGGGATGTATTTATGTTTGGTCCTTGTGTGTTAAATTATGATGTGCAGCATTGATACTTTGCAGCTGAAGTCATCAACTGTCCCTGGGGGTGTGATGCTAACTGGAGGTACCACTCAATCTAATCAAATGAGACTTTAATCTGATTTTTTTTGTTGATTTAATAGGAAGTACAACAGATGACCGGATTTTGTCTCTCAATTATAATTATCTCACCTTTTTGTTGAACATAAAACAGAACTTTGAAGACTTGTGTGCTGTTAAAATATATATTGTGTTTTTTCTGGAGAGACTTTCAATTCAATTCAATTCAATTCAATTTATTTATGTATAGCCCAAAATCATAACAACAGTTATCTCGGCGGGCTTCACAAAATTGTTAAAATAGCAAACAAAAATGTCAGAGAATGAGCAGAACAAGGAAAAAATAATTAAATAAATAAATAAAATAATAATAATAATCCGTAGTTAATTAATAATTCAAAATACAGAATGTCCAACAACAAGCAGGCAGATGGATAATTGTCCCAGCATCTCCTGTCCTTAGACCCTCCTTCCTCGGCAAGGAAAAACTCGAAAAAAACCCAGTGGGGAAAAACCGAGAAACCTCGAGGAGAACCACAGATTATCAGATTTCAGATTATCTTAATGTCACTTCTGAACATGCCACCCTGCAGGACATACATGTATAACACCCCCAGTGTGATGTTACTGCAAAGTACCAATAGTACAGAATAAAACAAAAATAAGAAAAGCAAATTGAAGCTGCATTGCAAAGTCGTAGCCGAGTCTGAAAATTCTTCGACTGATATAAGTGGGACGACTTTTAAAAACTTCAAAACCCAATATGTATCTTTCAATCATTAGAAAAGTTACTTCTCTTAGGAGAGTTTGCAAAATATGAGATGTTCTGTATTGGAGCATGACTCATTCATCATTTTGAATCAAGTTTGATGAAAAGCAAAACAATTTTATTAAACATATTTGACTCCACTTTGTAATGGTCTGGTTGCTCACAGACTTACTGTATAATTATGTGTGTGATCGTGCTCTGTGCATTTCAGACATACTTTTACATGCAATTTTGTCTGTTATAAAGATTTCCCCACACTCTTAGATCATTATTTTATATTTTAGATATTTTGCAGATGGACGTCATCACAGGTTTTTCTATTTTCTTCTCTTCATTTTTGCCAAAAATCACTACAAAATACAGTTGAATCCCACATATCATTGTCTAAAGAATGATTTTGCCGATCGTGTTAACCAAAAAATTACAGCTGTCAGCCATATCCAGTTGTTAAAGTGAATTGCATAATGGTTATCACTGATACTTTAATAGGCACTGCAGTGTATTATATAGTTTTTAAATACATACAAAATTGGGAGCATATGGTATGTGGAGCTCACTAATAAGAGCGCACAACATTTACATTTTTATTACACTCTGCTTACAAAATTAAAAGCTCCCTTGGGTAACCATGGAGCCACAATATCTATTTTTGTAACAAATCCATCAAAAGTTTACCAGTGCATATATATTTTTACTACCGATGCAGTTTTAGTTTTCTCTTCACTTTGTTAAAGCCAAAGGTCAGGCAAGTTTTGCAGTGGCAGGTTTAGGGGCAGAGTGTGTGTGTGGGGGGTTGTTCTATACTTACAGGTCAAATTGCCATATAAATACTACTTGGTTGGTCAATTTGTGTAATTTTCAGTATAGGAAACTGTTCAGAGGAATATCTATTTGATTAGCCTGATTGATCTTGATTAGTATGTGGGTCTCCTTCCTCTGTCTATGTTCTGGTCTACAATATTGTCTTCTTTTCTGTAATATATGCACTTTGCTTTTCCTTTTAGTCAGCAGAGAAAATGCCTTATGGGGATGATGTATGGCGGTTTGAGAGACATTAGAGTATTTCTCCTGGCTCATAGTGGAAGTGCAGTTTGAGGAGGAGACGGGGCAAAGTGTGAAACATCAAAAGACTGTTTGAAATGGCCCTGGTGCGGCTCATGCTCTGCAGAAAGTTCAGAAGAGTTTTTGGAGAAGTCGGCGAGTCGTTTGCTGGTTTTCTGACCTGCTTGGAAAGCGGATTTGTGGAAAATAACACATGTAATTTACAAAGCAATTTGCAATTTTGTTCTCCAAAAGAATAGTGGTCAGGAAATGAAATCTTGGTGCTTGAAATACTGATTGCTTTTTCTGTATTCAATAAGAGACATAGGATCTAAGGACACACTGACTTGGTGAGGTAAGTAGAGATGTAAAGGTGTAAGCTTCATGGGACAAATAAGCATCATCTCTTTTTTATACATATTGTACGCACCAAGCTCTGTGATGTTGTTATATCAGGTCATAAATGCCTCTCGAGGATGTAAAACATTTCTCTCTCGACATTTTGTGCTTTTAAATGACCTCAGTGACACTGTGTCATTTCCACTGAACTGCAGCAGCTGATCTAAATACTCACTATAAAACCCTGGGCCCTGCAGCCAATTATTTATCAGTGGTAATGCTGAGTCTGCAACTTCCTGAGCAAATTCTGTAGATTCTTTCACATGAGACAACTGCCAATATAGAGAGAACAAGAAAACATGTGAGACGGACCACAGAGGGAAGGACTTACTTTTTAATCACCATTTAGATTCTGCAGGCTGGTGTCAGGTACGATATTACCTGGCTACTCCCTCTCTGTTCATCCTTGTTTGGTTGATTTTTAATATCAATTTCTGTTACAGAGTTTGTTTCCTCTGCCCAAAGCTGCAAGGTTATATTCTGATTTTAGTATTGTCTAGTAATAAACACATTGGCCATTTTAGTTGCAGTAAAATAGTAATTCAAATGTATTAAACATTTGCTTGCTCCTTTTTAGACTTTTAATACATTTTAATTACATATTTTAACTTATATATTTGAACTTCAAACCGTAATAATTAATAAATAATGAATTTTTCTGATTTTTATACCCACAAGGGAGATAATTCCTGATGAAATGTATATGTAAATTTTACCTTCATAATGTGTAAAATACTTACCCAAAATAACAGTCCTCATGTCCCACGAAAAAAACAAATAAAAGTACGTTTGAGCCAAAATATGATAAAGACTGTTGGAGTGTATAAACAGATTTAAATTTAAAACAAACAAGACAGCTTCAGCGGTGCAGGACCATTGAAACAGTTAGGTTTTATGTGAGCACACTCGACTGCTTCCCTCTCCATAGGCGAAGCTTCCCCATTGAAATTCAAGGTTCTGTTGATCATGTGAGCGTGTGGTTCTGGATGAGAAGGCTCTTCCTATAGAACAGAAGACGATGCTTAAAGTCACTGCCTTGATTTAGTGCTCATCTTATTTATAGACAAATGTAAAGGAAATGGGGAAGCGGTGACACAGGAAGTAGAGCGGGGTCCCTATAACTGGCAAAGTTCAAATCCAAAATCTTTATATTTAAATTGTTATGCAAATTAAACACAAAAAAAACAAATCACACTGCGTAACATTTTTGAGGTGGAACATCAGCTGCATAACATCAAAGTTCAGTCAAATTTTAGACAATCTAAACCTGCTTACGCCAAGGATTCATATATAACATTATTCAGTGCAATGGAAACATAAGTCTTTGGGGTTGGCATTATGTGGTGGGGCTTAAAATGGTCTTAGCTTATTTATTTTAAATGTTAATTCCGGCTTCGTACATAATCAAATTGCATTTTGATGAAGTAATCATTAGCAGTTTGAAAAAATAAAATGCAATTATACATGCAATATATTATCCACATTCAAGCCAACAGAAAAGTCTTCACATTAAAGCCAAACTCTGTATTCTAATGTTTAATACTATGCTAACCTTGTATGTGCTGATTATCGTTGCTTATTTAACAGATTATGAGCACATCCTGCCTTTTATTTCTAGCTATTGGTTTAATGAACACTACTTTGCCTTTACCTTTACCTTTATTTCCAATTGAATTAACATGAGTTCAGTATGGCCGTATTTTTTCATTTATGAATATCAGTTTGTTTTTTTTTTCTTTTTCAAATTAAATTGCCAATCATAGAGATTCCACAACAGGCCTCCTCCCAATTTCCAGCAGGTCATTGGCTCCAATCATGCACAAACCACTGGGACATGTTCCATTTTTGGGGTCAATTGTAGCAATCTTCTGGGCTCTTGTCAGTCAATCCACGAGTCCAATTAACCAGCAGCCGATCTGAACATTCAAGATCCATCCAGCCTTTGACTCTTAAACATATTGATGGCTGGAGTCTTCGATAGTGCCTGTGACCCAGTGCAAGAATAAGGGGCTCTTCGCCACATCATTAGGACCAGATTATCTGTAACACAACCTATTAGCATTGTTAGCACAAGGAATGACCCTGGCCCGATCATTGTTTTTAGCCTGAAAGAAACAGATACAAATCAGCTTAAATTACAGCGACTAAAATCAAAACTGAAAGGGGATTTTCGATACCCCATCAGCAAAAATGTAATGAAGAATCTAATGAGTTTTATATACATACCGGACTCTATTTTTCACATATATTGTAAGTAAAAGTAGCTCCAGGGGTAGGCCACTGTCTGAATCATCCACAGTATAAAAGAAGTGGACAAAGCGAGTGCGACATGAGCCACAGTGTTCAGCGCCGCTCAAATGAGGCTCCTGATGCCGACGCTTACAGCAGCGACTCTGGAACCAGGCTCGGTGTTATGAATAGGATATTTTTGAGGGAAAAAATAGCGGAACAAAAAATCTGGACCATATAGAGCGGGTTAATGTGAACATTTTAAGACCAAAATGAGAAGGTTCACAGCAGCAGGGACATTAGGATCTTGTGGCTCCTCTATGTAAGCCAACGGGAGTCTGAAGGAGCCGGAGGAGCCTCCTGCTGTGCTTCCTATTGGGCAATATCCATGTCTATGTACGGTCTATGGTCTGAATCTAATTCATTTGAAAATCAGGAAGTGCACAATTAGCATGCTAATCTGTGTTAGCATTACCATGACAACAAAAATGTGCTATAGTCTCTAACAGTTGTGAATAATTAATTTCTTAAAAATTCAGTTTTTTTGTGTTTTGAGGTGGTAAAGATAAAGTAAAGCGCAATTACTAAAACACTGGATATATTTCCATTCTCTATCCAGTTCTGAACTATTTTCTTTTTCTAATTATTTTCAGATTAAGTCATTAATTTGTTTAGACTTGACTTTTATTGTTTTGAGGTAACAATAACCCCATTACTATTTGTGCGTCTCTCTTCTGCTTCCTGTCAACAAACAGCTCTCCTCTTTCCTCCCTCTGGGGTGAGTGTGCTCCATAAATCCGGTGTCTAAATAGCTCGCAGTGCTACATGTGTGGCTTTCTAGATCAGCTCTGATATGATTATGCAGGCTCAGGACTGGAGATGTGGGCTGGAGATCGTTCATGCTGTAAATACAAGCGAAGCAAGCAGTGCATATGGATGTGTGTGTGTGTGTGTGTGTGTGTGTGTGTGTGTGTCTGGGGCGTGTGTGTGTGTGTGTGTCACCAATACTGCTGACATAAGTACTTTGTAAGGTCCATTAAGAAACTGCTGTGTCCTTAGACGACCCAAGTGCTCAAATATTCTCCCAAGACAAAGGCAAACGCAGATCTGCAGATGGACAGTCCGGTCCATACAGTAAACATGCGGGACAGTTAGCCTGATGTCACACACCCCATCCTGATCAATACCTCCTCGCCATCTCTGCCCTCTCGCCCTCCAAGAACCAGCGCCCAGTTGGCTAGACGGGTAAAATCAATAGCATTGGATGAAAAAAAGAGATCGCTGGTATGTGGATGTTTGATGTTCTACCAAAAATACATTTATTTTCACAAGCGGTCTGTGAGTGAGTGAGTCAGACCATGATTCAACAAAAGATTAAGGACCAAAAAGAGCAAAACAACTGATTAAATCCTGGATTAATTTGAAGTTGACACATACTTCAAGGCTGATTTTAATTTCTTATCAAACATTTCATGGTCTCATTTTTGGACCTGTGACCCATCCAACAATGAGAACAAGAACATGCACCAGCAAAGTACAAATTAGGAATACTGTGTAAAGAGGGTAGAGAATATTTAGCTTTTAATGAACTCATTAACTTGTTCCATCTCCAGTGTCTGTCACAGTGAACTTGTCACATGCAAAATTTTGTACTGGTGAGATGAAGTAAAAGTAGATTTAATTCTCCCATTTGCCACGCACTCCAAAAAGTACATTTGTAATAATAAAACTATTCTTCATCAAAAGTGCAAATTGGTGTTCTTATTTCCAAATGTAATTCTTCTCGTAGTATGAAACATTTATGAAAGTGCAAACAGAGCAAGATTTCCCTTTCATTATCACCAAGTTAATCATAATTAAACCAACCTCGCTATAACTCAATAGCTCAATTAACATGCACCATTGGCCTTGCACTATACTCATTATGAACAAAATGTTGAACAAATGATTACTTTGAATTTCTTTTCCTTATACTATTTAAGAAAGTGTTCTTTCATTGAAAATTTTGTATAACAGACCATTTTATTGTTATTTTAATGAGCTGATGCCAGACACATGGATCCTGTGTTGAATCTGTCTGGAAGGAAAAGGAGACAGAGCAGCAAACTCATGTTAAACTCAAATTCAATATTAGAAATAGCTGTGATATTCTATATGATATAAAAAATTATCATACAATATTCTGTTTTTAGACAGCATATTTTCAACACAAAATATATGTACTAATATATGGTCTAATATTTGCTCTAATAAGCTCAAGATCATTCAGAAATTGTTTAAGGTCCAATTTTGTCCTATTTGTGATTTTTATTTAATTTTTATTTAATTTT
>JACN01023810.1:0-20981 GCA_000787155.1 Scartelaos histophorus | reverse complement strand
TTCCAGGGCTGAAATTATCCAATGATTCCAGTGAAGTTTTATAGCGTTTAATAAACATAGTGGAGAACTTTGTACATTACCACATGACATCTCAAGGCGGAACAGAGTGTTTTCTGTTTGAGAGGAAGAACTTAGCCTAAATATACAGTTTGTGTGTTAAACATGTGAGAATGAAAGAAAACACAGCTTCAGGCATTTTGATGAGGATAAAACATAACATAGATCAGAAAATATTATAATATGGATAGATAAATGAAGTGAAGATTTAATTAAATAGAGAGAAGCAAAGGTTTGAAATAGTAGACAAAGAACAGAATATAATAGTCCAGACAGAGAAACAGTCTGCATGTGTCCTGTCACGGTCATGAGGCACTGACCAAACCAGGGCAAGCCTGCATGCATCACTTCTTGTTAATAATGCAGCAGTGACAACAACAGCTCGCATAAGGTTTCCCCAGCTCCCATGAGTCCATGTTTGTGAACCGTCGTGTCCCCTAAAAGTCAAGTGTTTTCTATTACTATATGTTTATAATTAAATCTAAAGCTCTGATAGTGAGAACAATATACAGGCCTTTTAGTGAAGGTTTCATTAGATTCTTGTAACTCTTTGGTTCTGTGAGTATAAGCTAAGAAAGACCTTGGGGAGGTTAGATCATTCTCAAGTTCTGTTCTATGTTTAGAATATTATAGAGGAGATGTACAATATGCCATACTATATAACAAAATTATACGCAGCATTGACTCTTGTGAGTTTTAACCCATGTTATAATGCCGTTACCTTCACAAAAACATACCTCTTGTGTTGTATTGTGTTTCATTCACACATTTGAGTAACTCTTTATTATAAGTTTGTCTACATCTCAAAGCTCAAAATGTTCTGTTCCACCTTGTGATGTCATGTAGTTTTCAAGTTAACAACTTCCTTTTACCTTCCAGAGCTGAAATCATCCAAATGAAATCTAGTGAAATCCACATCACTTCCTGGGCGTGACATCAGAAGGTGGAAGAACTCATCCTAAATATGCAGATTTTTGTGTTATGCATGTCTGAATGAAACCAAACATAACTCTGGGTATGTGTTGATGAGAAAACAACAGAACAACATTATGACAGATCAGAAAATCATGTAATATAGGCCCATGAAATTAATGTTTCATTAAACACCAAAATAATTACCTCATACCCATTCCATTTATTTTGGGTTATTTGTTAAGTATGTGTATTTAAAGTGACCACAAGCACCAAGACAATGATATATTATAATTTTAATATATATAATTCCAATAAACAAATATAATCAAATAACAATTAAAATGAATAGATACATCATGCAACAACTATTTTTAGTTCACAAAGACACAGAGAGCATGGCAAGTAGCACATACACACTCTTATATACTCTTTTTTTCCACTGAACTTTTTGTGACCACTGAACACTCATAATCAGAACAAGTCTAGAAAGTTTCTGGGAATGGGGTAGTGAGGAGAGAGCACGTTTGCCATGAGGGTAGCACTTGTTTAGATAGGCTTGTTTAAATGGTCAAGTGATCTATGAACTATACCAGGATATCTTTATGATTAAATCTAGAGCTGATAGTGACAACAGTGGGCAATATACAAGCCCCTCAGTGACTTCATTGTCACTGAGAAGATCATTGTCTAAAGAAGGGACTGACTCTGAAAAGTCACATTGTGGTGTCATTAAAATAAACATTTCTGAGCTCCAAAGAACTGCAGTCCAGAGCACAATTTTTTTCTTTGGCCCTTGAGATTCTTAAATTCAGATTAATCTTTATTATGTTCATAATAGTATAAGGATAAATGTACAATATGCCACAATATATCATTTACATCTGAGTCGTTGTTCTGATGACTGTATATACAGCTGTATATACAGCCGTATGTACTAATAATAATATAGTTATTTAAGTAATATAGTTATTTAAGTTTTAGATTTAGATTTAGTCTTCCTGCCCTTATCTTTAAAACTGAACATTTGATTGTTTTGTGTTTTGTGTTGTGTGTTGCGCTGAAACCAAAAAAAGTTCCTAACTCGTGAATTGTCTTCACTTTCACTGGTCATGGCAATAAAAGTTTTCTGATTCTGATTCTGATTCTGATTTAAAATAATTATCTCCTACTGGTTTACTTTGCTTTGATTTATTTGTTTGCAAAAAAATGACACGCTATTAGTATTTTTTAAACTTTTCTCCCCATTCTATTTTTAACCAACAAGCTCTGACTTCCTTCCACTTTACCTCTCTGCTCATTCAGCAGAGTGTGCAGACACTTCCAGTGGTCCTGTGACCTCAAACCCTGCCACAAGATCTTTTGATCTTAATTGTGGAAGATTTGGAGTTAAATAACAAGAGGTAACGGAGTGACAGTTGTCTAATTGGTCTTAATGGTGACGTGAAAAGGATGGAAAGTTTTCATGTTGCGCAGCAGGTGGGTCTGCTTTAACCACAGCATATTATTTGAATGAGGTTGAGCCATAAAGCAACTGTATTTCTGTGAAAATGTCCTCCCTCTATTCTGGTAACAATCTGCCTGTATGACACTATGTTTTTGGTAGGCCATATCTTGGTTTATGAATTACATAAGCCTCAATGTGCTGCTCCTTTTGCTATTGGCTATTTATAAATAACATTGCAATAATAATAATAATAATTTAAAGAAGCAACACAGCATCACCGTTAACCTCTAGCCATACCAAAAATACTGGCAGATGGTGAGTTTGGAAAGTCATCGATCAAGTAAAATGCTTTTGCAATTTCAAGCTAAACTAAATAAATTATCTTTTATACAGCTGTTGTGTTAGCTATTTTAATTACTTTAGGATTATGCACACTCACCCTGCTCTAGCTCTCTCCCCTCCAAGTGCCTCATGGTCAGTCTAATCGGTGCAGTCTTAGGGGCCCAAGGGTGCCGCATTTGTGAGACCTGGAGAGAAAAGAGGGTGTCAGCATTTCCAGTGCCCTGTTAGGCTCCAATCCAAGTGCCATGTCAAAATGGGCATTATCACAGAGAGCACTGACGGAACAGCCAATGTTGTGAAGGATGGAAGTTTGAAAAGAAAACTAGGATGAGCCCAAACACACATTTATTATGCCCGCGCTCCGCTTCTTAGCAAACCAGTTAGTTCTGGTAAGCTTTTCCGTAATTAGTAGCTTAGTGCCAAAAACCAAAGCAAAGGAGTTTCACATGAACTGGTTGGTGAAATGCTCAAGGTCCAAAACAATGACATATTTGGTCTAAAACCATGATTTAATCTTATGCTTGAATTAATATGACAAATAAAATATAAATAGATAGAAACAGTAGATTATTACAGAAACCTATAGGAGCAGACAAACCAATATCAAATCTAGATAAAACAAATCCAAAGGGCTGCATTATAAAGGATTAAAGACCAACAGTGAATTTAAAACGTGCAATTATGAATGTATGGCTGACATCTAATCTGAGACAACACATTTATATTTTTCATGTATGTGGTGCTGAAAGAAGTGAGTGTATCTGTGTTGTAACAGTAAAGATATGATTGTCTTGTCTTAAAGCCTCATACAATGCCTTTGTTACTGAGTATGTGCCATATCTTTCTGTTGCACAGTCTGTTTCTCTGTGTTTGAATAAATGGAATTGAGAAAGTCCTGGTTACCATATCTGAAATGCCAACTCTTTAAAACCCTTCACATATTTGGCCAGTCGCACTGCTCTTGTGGTCGTTACTATGGTGGACATGATTGGCTTTTTTCCCTTTTATTTATTTTAATTGGTCCTCACCAGTGACATTTTACACACACAATAAATGTTATGTTAAATATGTTGCATATGATTAATAAAGTATTACAAAATAATCTTATAACGTAGTATTTAGGGTTTGAATGTATGGTGGCATAATTGTAAATGTTTCCGTTCTGTTTTTTTCTTCCGTCTCTTTTGAGAAGTCAGAGTATGAGGTTCCTTGTTCCAACATGTCACAACTCATTGCAGAAATCTCCTATGGCATTTAGTTAAAGCTGATAATGAACAAATAAATTGAAGTGAATTAAATATAAAAATGAAATGAAAAAAAAAAAGTTCACCCATGTCTCGTGTTACTTGTGCTACATCTTGGACTTTGATTTATCTTTTATTATTTATCATAAACCAGGGTTTAGTGTTCATAGAGTGTGGCTCTTTCAGGTTCAGTAAAACTTCCACTTCTACAATGGGTACAAAGGGTCTTGCTCTCCATGTTGCTTTACCTAAAATATTCCACAAAATAGTACATCTATCTATAACCTCAAAAACAAGCATTTTACTGTGGGTTGCTTCTACACAGATCTGACCTGTAGCATGGCCTTGTCTCCACTGAGACTAATGCCATAGTCTGGAAAATTGAGGGAAAAGCAGCAACATCTCAAACAAGTGATGACACTGCAAGTTACAAAGTGCACCTTTAAATCGCTTCTAATGGTATGTGAAATTTGGTAATTGAGCATGTGCTTTCAATGTTAGTTTTTATTAGTTATCCCATCCCTCTCTGTTATGTAAAAGGTTTATTGTTTTTCCGTTCTGTTAGACAAAAACATCAAACTACAGTTTCCAAGTAATTTTTTGGTCAAAATAAAAGTGTCTAACTTTACATGTTTGCAAAAAAAAAAAACCATACAGTTCTATGATGTCACAGATTTGTGCAGCCATCAGTTCATCTTAAAGAATGTGACAACTGAGTCAATTTGGGCTCTGGGAAATCAAAGGGGCCTTTGGGGAAACTTTTATTTTTCTTTACATTATTTAAGCTTTGAAGATCCACATTTGGTGAAAGGTCAGCATGAGGGGTTATCTGTGGTCAGTCAGGATACCACTGTCAGACCACATTCATCACTTTAAAACACTTACGGGGCACAAATACAAAATTCTGAGTTTTTAGTATTTGTGTTGACTGAAGATACTGCTTTTAGGTTGACACCACAATAGCCAGATAAATATGTTTAAAGATACTGGGGGATGAATGGAACTGAGTGAAATTGTGCACGTATAGCATCTGGGCTATCAGCTAGTCCTGATAGAGCACGCATGGACTGAGATTAGTCACAGACACTTTCCAATTTTAGATGTGTTGGTGTTGTATGCTGTTCGAAGACTGGGTCACAGCATGTCACAGCATTTGGAGAAAATCAATGCAGACATTGTGACAGAAAAAATAATCTATTTTTCCTTGGGTTTCTATATAACTTTTTCAGTATCCATGGTCTGGGAATGGACATATCTATTATCCTATAGACATATACTAACCCTAACCCTAACAGACTATGGCCTTGGCACAGGCCAGCCGACGTTTTAACGATGTGACAAGAGGAACTTAGAACAAAGAAACTACCAAGACCATAACTTCTGTGCAGTAGCAGAAAACAGGGTCCACAGACCGGTCAAGCTTTGTTGCTTGTCTGCATCTGAGATTCACTGTAACGTACCAGTTTGGTATAAAGGCAAGGCCAATAAGAGAAAATAACTAAAAATGATTATTACTAACTGCTATTATTACATTTTTTAACTGTGAAGCATAGTGACATAGCCAGAGAGTCCTGGGTTCAACTTCTAAGCAACTTCTAACCCTTGTCTGGGTGGGTTTCCCCAGTGTGCTCTGGTTCACTGCTACTACACGACAAATCTCAGAGGGACAGGCCTGTTGTTGTCCTGGGAATAAAGATGGAAATTCTCAGGAACAACAACGAGCTGCAGAAAAAGCTTTTGTTTCCACTACTGTAGCATTCAATCTGGATGCCATTATTTAGTGGAATCAAATTACCAATAGAAACGTTTTATTTTTGAAAAGTGTTTTATAAATTACATATTATTATTTCCCCAGAATGTTAAACCATATAGGACAGTCAACAGTAGTGTTCAGTAGTATAGGTTTGTATTTTGCACGTGAAATGAACAAAGAATTCCCTACTTAAAATATGCAATAAAACCAATAGATGGTGTCTTTTGCCTTAAGTTTTTAAATGAAAGTTCAAATAAAAAGTACCTGTGAACACACTTGCAACACTTTTAGATCCAGGCGCAGTCATGAGACTCTTTCCATAGGCCTATATCCACTGTGTGTGATCTCCAAAGCCTCTAGTAAACAACCAGGCTCCACATAAAGAACACCTTTGAAGCATTTGTGTTGAGAGGGGCCACAACCCAGTCTGCAAGAGAACAGGAGACAAATGTTGGTCATTTTGTATTAGTGTAAATCCCAGACCAATGAAAATATGCTTGTTACGTACAGGACATACGTGGACTTTCTTCCTGATGCCGTCTTTCCTTCGATTGCCGTCAATTCCTTAACTTTGAATTTCTAGAACACAAAGGTGAGATATAATTAGGTCAGTGGCAACATTAAAGAAACGTAGGATCAAATAGCTTTGTTTATGTATTAATTATGAATGAATGGGAGCTGATCATTTTACCACAGTGAGCGTTTCATTAGATTCTCAAACATTTCATAAACAAACTATCCACTTCACTCATAGTAAATCATGTTGAATAATAAGAGAAATTGTTATACTAATTGCATAATCTGCAGCATAATTTATTACATACCAAAGACCGGGGGAAGCCATGGCACCCAGAGCAGTAAAAGCTGAACCTAAATGGTATTAGTAGCACAATGGATTGCTGTGGACACTAGTGGGTAACATAGCAGGGAGCCTACGTGCAAGAGGGCACACAGTCACTCCAGGGCAGCCTTTGTGCCCCATAGAACATGAGCTGCCAGTGGTCCCATGTAAATTATGCTCAAATATTCATCCAGGTGGTAACAGCCAAACACTAGAGTGAAGGACAAGAGAATGCAAATCCAATCGCATTCAAATATGTTTGTGATATTTGTTTGCAAGATAACAAAAAAAAATTGTATGGTCAAATTTACCATTTTAATTGCAACAATTTCAAGGGCACATGGGAAAATATGTCTGGATCAAGCGGGGAGATGCAGCCTGGATTGTTATGCTTTGTCTACTTTATCAAAAATAAAGATGTTTATGGGCAGTAGATGTTAAAGATGCCTTGTGTATCTTTTCTGGTGAGGGATGCTTGTCTCCATGGGGATGTTATTGCTTTGAATGTTTCTTGGAATGAGTTTGCGTTTATTAAAAAGACCTATACTGAGCTGGGTGGCTTTTTCACACATCTGGGGTCTCATTTATAAACCTTTATGTGGAATTCTTCCTAAAAGTGTACACAGAACAAACCCTAACTTCCATAAACCTCTTAATTTCTCCTCTTTCTGAGCACAGATCTTCTTCTGCCTCATTTCTGAAAGCCCCAACATAAACGTTATTGTTTTCACTGGTATTTCAAAGGTTTGGTTAAATCAAAAACATTATTGTATTTTCTTAAATTGATTATTTACTTACTTGAGGACTTTGAAGTTAAGGGTGGACTTTCTGGTACTTACAGATGTTGCAACATTAGTTCACACTTACGTCCATATTGTTTCTAATGTAGAAAAAAAAAAGAAGGCACATTTGTGTAAACAACATTATAACTCACGTGTGTCATTTTTAAGATTATTTAAAAGCTTTGTTGCATTTTATTGTTCTTTTATTATGTAACACCCCTTCACTGCAAATTTGTTTTTTTACTGGTGCTCTGCCTTGTTTCAGATGGATTCCTCAGGAACACACCTAGTTCAAATAAAAGTCAAATTAAAGCCTGACGTTTGAGCTTCTACCGCATAAACACAAGCTTCCGTTCACTTGTTCGTAATTATTATCATAACACACACCTCTACTCTGAATCAAAGATTTCTATCCATTCATTTGGAAAAGCTGTTTGTACATGGTTCTATTAAAACAAATTGAGCGCATAGGAGACTTAATTTCATGGAGAAAGTAAACAGGTCCTTTAACTAGTTGATTACATACAAATATGCATTATACTTAGCTTACTTTACCACAAATGTAGCCATACAGCCCGAAGTAACAGTCTGCCTTTATGTTACAAACAATAAGGAAGCAACGGCACAAAGATACAGTACGGTTCGTTACATAAGAGCATGTCAAAGAATTCATTCAAAACTATTTGGGCAGAAATAACATGTTTTGCTTGGGAAGGTCTTGCAACTTCCACAATACCCACTACAAATGGATAATATGATTTGTTCTAGGTTGTCTGACAGAAAAATCAATCAGTCTTCTCAAATGTCCTTATATAATAATCACAATGTAATTTTCAGTATAAAGTAAAGCAGACATTTCTAGCTTGGTTATTTGTACTTGGATCACCAAAGGTGGTTTATTTAGTAGGCATACTGCATTAGTTGTTACAGTAGTCCTAAAGTATTTCTAAATTATCTGAATTATGCTGTGCTATTTAATAAGTCAAACTCATAATAAAATAGTCTCCAAAGTGCTGCTGTGGCTACATGTGAAAGTAACTGAAACAGTTACTTACTTTAATAACTTTAGTGACTGAAATAAGTTTCCCTTTAACCCGCCCTGCATAAAATGCACATTCTGTGGTATAACCATATATCCACATATGGGTAGGCATATAACCATAAATGTATAGACTTAGTTATTGCTAGTTAGATCTAGTTATCATGTTATTGCTTTACTTACAATTTAAAATATATTTTCATAGTTATTTAGCCTTAGTTTCTGACTTTTTATTGTCAGTGAGAAATTAGAGAAGTCTGAGACTTCAGCGCTAAATAAATGTCTCACTGAGCTGCAATGAAGTGGATGTCATCATGGCCCCTGCCGCCAGGGCGCTCCCAGGAGCTCCTATTGGTCCAAATGAGGAGGTTTGGTCTGTCCACACGGAGCAGCCCAGATCTGAGACGATATATGGAGGCCAACCCGGCTCACTCCAAGTAAAGACGTGTTTTAGACGAGACATATTCACTGTACTTCTGTGTCAGGACAGACCAGCAGCATCCAAAGAAACTTCTCCTTTTGAAACTGCCTCAAATCCAGCGACAAGACATCAACTTTTAAAAACTTTTTTATCATTTTATTATTCAAGAACACGCCAAAATGGATGCCTTCTGAGAAGATTTCAAGGAAACTAAAAGAAAGCACATTACCACACAGAAGAGGCTGTTCCGTGTTTCTGCTGCTATCATGGACTCTGGCAAGGTAACACAACACTCCCCACAGGCGCCCCACAGGCGGTCGGACCGGTTTCACACGGGTGGCGTTAGCTTTGTAATGGTACATTACATTATGTTGTACACAAACAACTTTTATAGGCGCCATTGGGTCCAGGGTGTCCCTGCCTCTTCCTGGGGGTCATCTTTAATCATCTTGGCCATGTGGAGTTGATGTAACTATCGCGTTATTAGCGCTTTGCTAACACCTCGGAGGCTTTACTCACTTTGAGTGTTTTAGGGTTTGTGTACAGAGCAGATGTAAAGCTGCTTATAAAATCTACCACACAAAATTGGTGTTAAAATCTTAAAACTAAAGCTTTTGTCTGGGCGGCATCTGCTTCTGTAGTGTTAGTCACGTCACCGCTTTTGTTTCCTGGAGTTTACAGCGTTTTACCAACGAGCAGCTGAGAGATGCTCCACAAGAACCACCGGGGAAACCTTTTACTGCTATTTTTAGTTTGTTTCGTTTTTAAAAATCACTATAAGACAAAACCACATCCATTTTTTAGGGCTCCAGTCATGGTGTAAAATATAGTGTGATCTGTAGCCTCTGGTGCGCAAAATACACTGGCTAAATAGGCTAATTCTTTAATGTTCCTTATGTGAATTGTGTAGATTTTTATATATTGTTTTCATATTTAAATCCAACATGGTTCAATATTAATTTAATTAGCAGAAAATTGCCCTCTGTATTCTCCAAAGTCCAACCTCAGTGATCATAGACGAAATTATTGGATCTTGATTAGATAATAGTGAATTTTGTGTAGTAACAAAACATTAAAGCTTCACAAACTTCTTGTAAAACATTGTGCACATGGAGATTCATATAGGCATGGAGAGAAAACATAAATTACTTAAAGCATGACATTTGTGTGGTTATGTTTGTATTTTGGGTTGTTGTTATGTCATGGCCCTCCAGCTGAATGTGCTGGGAATGGGTCCCTGTTCCTGTCCCACTTTGGGAATACTCACAGCCACAACACTGGATCCCTGGACTTGTATTTAACAGGATGTTTGCCTCTCTGCTCCTCTTAGTTTGTTGTAGGTTATTAAAACACATAGTTGACCTAGACGTCTGTTCTGTTTCAAAGTCTCAAACCCAAAATCTCAAATGAAAATCTGTCAATATTAAGCCGAAAATGTCAAAAAGTCTGTCACCCAAGCATGTTATAATGTAGTTTTTTTTTTGCAGTATTACAAAGCACTACTATGCCTTTTAACAGAGGGGTTAAGCACAGTTAATGTCACAGTTCAAAATCTGAATTGTTAATGACCTGCCAACTCCAAGTAGTTCAAAGTTTAATCTTAATGGACACAAGTTGCTCTATGTCTTCATAATTACCCTCAATCTCCACTTTATATGCATCTCACAAATGAACATAGCTACTCAGGTAACTTTACATTATTTGCTTTAGTAGTTCCCCTGCTTTACATCCCATATTTTAACAGCCTGTCAACATATAATGAGACAAGTATTTCAGTGAATGTTGAGATTAAAAGATCGAGAGGGGATTGAATTGAAACTAACAAGCTAGTGAGAGGTTTAAGGGTAATTCTTTGGCACACATAGGTTCATTGTGGTGCAAAACGGCTTATGCTTTTACGTAAGAAAAAGGTTTCAGGCGTTTCTGTGTTGTTGTTGTTGTTGTTGCAGAGTTTTCGCAGATATGCATTTTGATACGTTTTGACATTGTTGGCGTGCAATAAATAGATTTGATGATGAATTATATTGACAATAAAAATTTTACATTCACATAGCAACCATAACCAAACAAAACACATGAAAGTTGGCTGGCTTCTTGAAGTTGTTAGGCCAATACAAAACTTCTAAAGAAAGGCAAAGGAAACAAAGAGAAGGACTGGAGCTGAGCAGGGAGTTAGAGAGGGTCTCCCCCCACTGTGCAAACGCAGCTTTAGCTACGTGATGAGCACAGCATAGACATCTCTCTACTACGTATGTAATTCTGGGGTAAAATGATGTGGCAGGATGCTCGTCGCTATTTTCTTCCTTTTAATAAGACTCTCAGTACGTGACTAGGTGTAGAGTTTGGTATAAATGAGTCATGGTGGTTTACAATGGAGCATATTTACAGTTGTTCAAAGGAAGTTTTCATCAGACACATTCCCACAAAAGGGCATGTTTTAATTACGGTTAAACACGTTTTATTTTTAACAAACATTTCAGCAACTTAACATAGAAATGCCAATATTTGATGTTTGATTATTTCTGTGGTCTGCCTTTGCCTCAGCTTATTGATTATTAGTACTCTGTTATGTGCTGCGTGTATGTAGTCCCTTTAAGAAAGCTGGCAGAATTAAAACAGCATTTCCTGGTCAAAATTCATTGTTATTTTACTGTCACATTTTTAGTCTTTTAGTCAGGGAAGTAATCGATCTTAGTCAAAGCAGTGTTCAGACACTTCCCGTTTAGATAGCCAGACGTTTATTGTGACACTCATGCACACTAACCTTTGTTTTGGGATTTATTATTTATGTTAATGTTTTTTTGAGCTGTCATGTAATTAATACAATGCTAGTTTTGTTTCCAGGGGTTATCTAATAAACACACCAGTCATTACTTCTCACATGTTAGGCTATCCAAATGCTAAGGGCAGTATTTACATAAAGTGCTATGTCACTCTTGTTTACACTTTTCTCACCCAGGAAACACAGAAAAGCAGATGAGACAAAGCTATGCTAAATCTGGTCATTAACTTTTATATTTATCTTTAAGGATGGGCAATATGCTCATTCAAATATTTATATTGTTCATATGAAAGGATAGGCTGTATGTTTACGCAATCATGCTACAAATTATTTTTCATTACATTACATTACATTTTTAGGTCTTGTTATATTCCAATAATTTACCTTTTTCATTCTGGCCGCTCGGGTAGTGTTAGTGAAAATAGAAGCTTGAGGTACAATGACAGAGGTTGATATTTTACTGGTGGCTATAACCATAAAATACTTTTGGAGGGTGTGCCAGCGTTTGTGCCAGCATTGTTTCCCAAAAAGGAAGTTGTGACTTACATTGTAGTTTATATTAACTAAACTAGCAATAATGTCTGCATTTGTTGTGACAATACTGAAAAAATGCACATTCTTGAAATCAAATTTAGGATGCATTTTACTCCCAGTCAGGAAACCTTAAAAGACCTCAGCTGTTTAAATCCCAAGGCCAGTCTGGGGAGGTCCTAGTGCAAGTAGGTTAAAGGTAAAGTTATACAGTATTCAATTCCATAAGAACACTGCTCTTTCACTGCCACGGATGGTTTTGCATATATCAGAATATAGGGCCAGTGAAACAACCATCTCAACAGTTTCTTAGAGGAAACAAGACATCAGTGGGGTTTTTGGCATAAAGGAATTTACTTTTTGCATATTTGTTCTTGGACATAGGTTGTGCAATTAAGAGAATTTTGGAATTTCTTATTTTCAACTCTATGTTTGGGTAAATTTGGTGAAGTCTAGAGCATGTTGTTTGGAGCAGCGTACAGACTGTACAGGCATACATTGGGTGCTATTATTTTTAGTGGCACTTAAAAGTCTGTCCTGTTTATTTTCAGAGAATGAATATTGAAAATCCTTACATTATGTTAAAAGAAATACATACATTAATACATTTTGTGGAGTTTTTGTTAGTTGCCTCAGGTTTGGTCAATTTGCAACGTGGCTTCTCTAAGGTACCCCCTCAAAAACTGAATACATACAGTGCGACTAAACAGCCTCACCATGCACCTAATGACCCGGCACATGAGGCTGCCATTGGTTCCTTAAAGTGGGTGTGGCCAACAGTGTGTGAAGACACTCAAGTTGAAGCTTCCAAAATATGCGGAGCACTTTTTCCTCTTCGTCATCAGAGTGACTGAGTAGAGGAATTTTAACTTGGTAAAATGTTTCATGCACAAATTCTGGTATTACAGCATTACTTTCTAAAATTAGCCTCAAGTTCTTTATTGAGTACTTTTAAAGACATTTTAATGAAACCTGGTGGGATAGTCTTAAGGAAGATTTAACAAAACTCCTGTCTGATTTTTTTTTGTTACAGTTGGATTTAAAGTTATTATGAAACCTAAGCTTTTTTCTCAGACTCGTTATTAACTTGTAACTTAAGGTGATGCCTTTATTAAAGAAAGTGTCACAGGACTCAGTATTTATTTTAACCTTGATGGACAAAAACCTTTTCATCTGCTAACAGGAAAATGTACTGGAATAGTTTTAAGATAATCTACTGTTGCCAAAATATCAGTCTTGATGTGTCTCACCACAACAGAGATGGAGGCTTTTTTTTAGAACAATGATGTTTGTGATAATATATAAGTGTTTTATTTTTGCAGAGGGAAGATGGTTTTATAAACCTATAGTCATGTTGAGGACACATACAACTTCATTGCATATTACAGCCTGGGGCATTTGTCTGTCTGGGAAGCAGGAAATGGACATTGACTTTGTCCACTGTCCACTCCTGCTTTATTAACTTTATGGTATGAAAAAAATCTGCCCTAATCTATTGGGCTCTTGAGATTAACCAACAAATGAACTCAGGAATAACATGGAGCGACTGCTGGACATGGTCCCAGACACTGGTCTTCTGACTTTGAACAACAAAGTCTTTTGGGCTGAGTCACTGCCTGATGTAAACAGTGTACATTCTTCAAAGAGTATTTAATCTTTCAAAGGAACTTTCACCATATTCTTAAACAATATGGTGAAAGTTACTTTGACCACATTGTTTTGTTTTGTAGTTTATCTTATCTAGTATCTTTATTTTTTTTTTTTAAGTGATGGGTCAATTGCAAGGAAGTGTATTCAGTATGAGGAATGTCTTTCTTATGTTTTCTTACACAAGTTTAGATTCCTTGTGCCATTGTTAGCTAACTACCTGGTCTGTGTAAATATGCTACATGGTTGTTATGTAAAGATGCCTTTTATCTCAATTGTGTTCTCACTGTGCTTTCTTTGTGTTTTGCAGCAATTAACATTCCCATTGTTGCTCAGTGTGGGAGCAGCTGTGATTGGCTCACTACAGTTTGGCTACAACACTGGTGTCATCAATGCTCCTCAAAATGTAAGTTACAGGCAATCTATACATTTCATTTAAAACACAATTCAGTGCACATGCAATAGTCCATGTTTATTTTGTGATATCGTTGCTTGTTTCCATTATTAAAAGACTATTGAAACACTGAAAACATAATAATAGTTGCATTGAGGCCTGCAGACTCAAGGCGGTGTATTATAGGACTAGACTGAGGGATTCTTGTCCTAAAAAGGTCTTACTGCAAGTCTGGGAAAAAGCCCTGGAGGGACGATGCTGTTGAACCTGCTATACTATATTCCCAATGAATGTAGAAAAAGTATAATTCAGAATGTATTATAAAGGATTTTGTTATATTGACTGATATTACCAAAGTTACCTAAAACACAGCATTCATTTCCTGAGTGCTCTTCATGTGGTATTGGTTGACCTGAACACACCCTTTGGCTACACAGCTGACAGCCTATATTAAACTTTTTATCTTGCTCACAACCACTGTTTAGTTTAGTTTTACAACCCTATCAACAGTCTCTCTGCATCTCTTTGAAGCCATCTTAGATTCAAAGCTGAAACCTAATATTTTCAGTTAATTCAAGCAGATTTTATTGACATACCAGTTTCAAATTTGCCTATCTTCAAAACAACAGCCACAATATTTTCTGTAATTTTGATATATATAAAGTACGTACCATTAACCTAAGACTTTTGCTGTACAGTCACTCAAAACACACTCACAGAATTATTGCATAAATGTGCTCTAATCCCGTCCTCTTGTGAACCAGCACATGTGTGGTTGTATGGAGTTGACCTGAGAGTGTGTTGCCCGTTACATACTTAAGATGGTGTGTGCGCCCCCTAGTCTTTGCCCTCATGGCTGTGGGTCATAACGATTAGCACAGTCACATGTGGGCAAAATCACTTAAGCAAAATTACAAAACACTTACTAATCTCCTCAATAACTTTGCAAAATTATTCTTATTTGCATTCACTGCTGCACCTCTCGTCCGAGTCTGTAAAAGAAGCTGTGATGCTGCCGGTTGTGACGAAGGCCGTGCACTGTGCTACACCGTCTATGATTAGATATGCTCTTTCAAGGGCTCCCATTTTCCTCCTCCTCCTGCTTGCCTGCTTGTTCCAGTGTGCAAATGCCCTCCTTATTTGGAGACTCATTCAAATTACAGAGTTAATCATTTATCTTAGTGAAACGTCCAAGTCCTTTACAGATGTACTACAAAATTATTATGCAACTAAAGATTTTTACATTTCATACCTTTCATATTTTTCTGAAAAGTTTTTTTGTATTGTTCAAGTTGAATACTGAGTTCACCTTGGCAGCCCAACCTCCACTTTGAAACCATGAGTGGACATCTTGTTTGAGTGTGTTGCTGGTTTACACAGCAGTTTTTGACCCCATGCTTAGAATGTAATTACATTGTCAAGGATTTCAAAAAACAATTCTGATTAGAATAATGTATGTTGTTAATGCAGAGTTAAAAGCACTGACACAACAGTAATGCAGAGTTAAAAGCACTGACACAACACTTGTCTATATTAGAACACTTGTACTGTATCTGAACAGCATGTCCTAAGATGCTCAGCTGGCAAAACCGGTATATTGGGGCATAGGTCTGATGTATTTAGAAGTTCAGTGTCACACTTCTTCTACTATCAGAACAGGTTTATGATAGCACCAGACAAAGTAATGTGAATGTAAACTTAAATAGTTTTATGTCCTTGAGGGGCATGTCAAATGTTCCGCTATAAAATGTAAACCCATGACACCAGGTTAAGTTGACTTCCCCCTTCATACCTCAGACCCCTGCAGTACTGACTCTATGTACCCGAGTGTCATCTTATCTGGGCTCCACATGACCAAACTGGAGCAGACCTTTAGTTGTGATAGCTGAGCGCAGGGTCGGGCACATAGAGTCACAGACAGGTGCATTTTTGAGTCATGTGACAGTACCCATTTTAACGACAGCGCAGCACATGACGATATACAGGGCACCATGTTGATATACAGATCACCATGGCTCTAGGGGTGTGGTGTGTTTGTCAACAGATCCGCAAATTCACATGAAATCTGACACTTGAACTTCCTGGGGGGGTTCATGATACAATACCGCCCTCATCTGGCCAATAATGTAATAAAACCTTTTTTGTGTGTCTGTGTTTTAGGTTATTGAGAGATTCATCAATAATACATGGGAACAGCGGTATAATGAGCCCATAACTAAAGGCTCTCTCACAGCTATCTGGTCCATTGCTGTAGCCATCTTCTCAGTCGGTGGCATCTTTGGTTCCTTTTCTGTTGGACTCTTTGTAAACCGTTTTGGCAGGTAACTTGTTATGTTGATAATAGTACGTATCCCCATCTTCCTTACAAAATCTAACCCTATCTCTGACCCACACAGGAGGAACTCAATGCTGTTTGTGAATGTCTTGTCCTTCATTTCTGCCGCTCTGATGGGCTTTTCCAAACTGGCAAGCTCCTGGGAGATGTTGATTATCGGGCGGTTTGTTGTGGGCCTATATTCTGGACTCTCTACAGGTTTTGTGCCCATGTACGTGGGTGAAGTTTCCCCAACTGCACTACGAGGTGCTCTGGGTACCCTTCACCAGCTTGGCATTGTAGTTGGCATCCTTATTGCACAGGTTTGTTGCTTGAATACACAAATATTCTCATATATTTTAACAGTGAGATCTTGATTAAACTCATTTTTGTTTTGATTTCATGTTTACCTTTATTTTAGGTGTTTGGGTTGGAAGCAGTTATGGGTAATGATGAGCTATGGCCACTCCTGCTGGGTTTCATCTTCGTCTTCGCTATAATTCAGTGCATTTTGCTTCCTCTGTGCCCGGAAAGTCCCAGGTTCTTGCTGATCAACAAGAATGAAGAGAACAAAGCTAAGAATGGTAAAGTTATCCAAATGTTTAATTTATAAAATGTATAAACATTTGTATCTATAAATTAATTATAGGACTGCACAATATTGGGACATATTGCAATATAATTAGTCATTTCAGTTATATTATGTCTTAATTTAATATTGAAACTAACTAACTGAAATTACTAAATCAATCCTTATGGACCTTGAAAATGTTTTTAAATAAATTGTTATTGGAACAATACATTTCTATCAGATGGAGAATATTGGCATTATTGTGATATTGTGATTTAGTAGTTTGTTTTGATAACAATTGTGTCACTATTGCAATATCAATACTTTAGCATCATAATGTGCAACCCTAATAGACTGTAATTGCCCATATCACATAAAAAATCTCACCCTGTAGTGTTGAAGAAGCTGAGAGGGACCTCAGACGTGAGCACAGACATAAGGGAGATGAAAGAGGAGAGTCGTAAGATGATGAGTGAGCCCAAAGTCACCATCTTGGAGCTGTTCCGGTCCCACAGGTACCGCCAGCCCCTAGTGGTGGCTGTGGTCCTGCAACTCTCCCAACAGCTGTCAGGCATCAACGCTGTGAGTTATTTTCACATTCCCTCTTTTGTATTTGACCAGCTTAACCTCTGGCTTACCTCTGGATTTAACAATATTTCTACCTCTGTAGGTGTTCTATTACTCCACTCGTATTTTTGAGAAAGCAGGAGTTGAGCAACCCGTCTATGCTACTATTGGAGCTGGAGTGGTCAACACTGCTTTCACTGTGGTGTCTGTGAGTATTGTTTTGAAGAATAGACATATTCTATATCACATTTAACTATTATTGTTATTGTTTTTTTAATCAACATGTTTTCTGTAGCTGTTTGTTGTTGAACGGGCTGGGCGCAGGTCTCTGCATCTCATTGGGCTGCTCGGAATGGCTGGAGCCACCATTCTAATGACCATTGCCTTGGCACTGTTGGTAAGTTTTAGACGATTTAATTATTAGGTGTTTTGAAAGTCACTCTAAAGTAGATAACACATTTTTTCTTATGTGTAGGAAAAACTCAAATGGATGTCATACTTGAGCATTGTGGCCATCTTTTCCTATGTGGCCTTCTTTGAGATTGGACCAGGTCCCATTCCCTGGTTTATTGTAGCTGAGCTGTTCTCACAGGGACCCAGGCCTTCAGCCATCGCTGTGGCTGGGTTCTCCAATTGGACAGCCAATTTTATTGTAGGAATGTGCTTCCAATACATTGAGGTGAGATGAGAACCACTGTCATTAGAGAACAGATTTAAACTAAAATGTATACAATTATTTCTGATCCAATTCTTTTGGTGTTTTCACAGGAGCTCACCTACCCCTATGTGTTTGTCATCTTCACTGTGTTGCTGCTCGGCTTCTTCATTTTCACCTACTTCAAGGTGCCAGAGACCAAGGGCCGGACGTTTGACGACATTGCAGCCGGTTTTGGAGGGAGCTCGGTTACTCGTGGAGAGAAATTCTCTCCTGAGGAGTTGAACAGCCTGGGAGCAGACTCTCAGCTCTGAACTGTGTAAAAAGTTAACTTTCTTCTCTGACCAAGAATGGACAATGGTCTACTCACTAAAAGTAGACTGGTAGTTACTTTCACGCTGTCAGCACATTTCGGGCACTATATGGCCTTGTGTGGTTGTCCAAATGACATCTTCGATTGCTCACTCTCCTGACACTAAGAAATGTCCTGCAGGCTTGAGGTGCCTGGTGTAATGTGAAGGGGGCACAATCTTTTGGAACAATTTAATGCTTTAAAGAAAGGAAATATGTATGCCTGTCAATCAATCTATTTTTATAGTATCTTAATATTTCATGAATGAACTTGTTGTTGCCTGTTACACTTGGTAATAGAACACTGTAGATGTAGAAATCATTTTTACTGTGCAGAATAGAGGTTGGATTAAAGTGCTGTTATATGTTGCCACTGTAGTGTGATAATGACACCTTTCATCCACTAGATGGAGCCATGCACCTAGAAAAGACCTCACAATGCATTATACTGAAGATATTTTCACGAGAAAGAAGCAAGAGAATATAAAAGTTTGTAAGATTAGATTTATAACATCCCTCTTTTGTAAATTGTATTAATTAGCTAAACATGTGATTTTAATTGTTTCTATTCTTAATTTGATGTTATAAACAAGTAATGTGTGTTTAGCTAATTCATTTTAAATATTATCAATTCCATTCACAAACAAGATGAAATATTTTATGGAAAATTTATCTTGATTCTGTATTTTTCAAGTCTCACTAATGGGAGCACTGTCTTGTGTAACACCCAAAATATCTCCAGGCAAAATTTTATAAAATTGGGACCAAATTGAATGTCAGGTTTTCATGGTAGCTGAATGTGCTTTTTTAATAGTTTCCCATTGTTACTTGCACTCCCATCTCCATTACTGTAGGTGCTGCACAGGACAGAAGTGCCTAGTGATTGTTACAGTATTGTGTATCTACTGTATTGTGTAGGTGGGCTCTATCTATGGTCACTAAACTCAATGTGTAAGTCACTGTCCATGACTGCTGTATCACCAGATGTAAAATGTGTTGTTAGTTTTTCCACAGCACTTTATTATATTCACAGTGACATCTCTTCATCGCTTTGTTTTCTAATATTTTTATTGTATTTTATATTCATTATTTGGAAACTGTGTTACTGACAAGACTGAAGTACTGCTGATGATGGATTACTTGATGTTTTTAAAGTGGAAAATGGAATGATTGATATGTTTATTTAAGTAAATCTGCTCATATTTCTTAGCGTAATGAGTCATCAATCCAAAATCACAAAACAGACCATAACCATTCCTGGCTTTTTTTCAATTATTGCTGCAAAATGGGCATTCAAACTAATCACTGAAAAGCTTTGTAACCACCAAACTGTACCTTTAACAATCTATTTGACTTTTTCACCATTGCACATGCATGCAATTCCAACAGAATTGCGTCTGAGACCCTAAAAGCACATTTGTGTAATCATAATACTGCCTTGCCTATATGTGTTGGCAATACATCCACACATGAGGAATTGTGTAAATAGAAAAACTCCCAGTGCTATTTTAACAGATCCTTGTATAATAAATATTTTTAGTACACAGCTTTGTATTTAGCATTCACGTGAATCTTTAAATACCGTATGTAGTGATGTATGAACAATCACACATTTATTCTCCTGTTTTTAAAACTCTATTTTTCTTTGTTAGTGCAGATGATATTTTAATATAATTTTTTAAAAATTTGACTTTTCAGGATAATATTGTCTAATATGGAAAATGGAATTTGTTTACTGGCTAAATAAAAGCATACAGTACTGATGTGCTTC
Source organism: Scartelaos histophorus (assembly GCA_000787155.1). Classification (NCBI taxonomy): domain Eukaryota; kingdom Metazoa; phylum Chordata; class Actinopteri; order Gobiiformes; family Gobiidae; genus Scartelaos; species Scartelaos histophorus. The sequence continues at coordinate 560 of JACN01023810.1, read as the reverse complement.
AATTAGTTTTTTTTTTTTTGTCTCTTCAAACTCAATAGTCTTGTGACTCATATTCATTGATTGAAATGCTCAAAATTAAATTCGGAATGTTTTTTGTCTTCGTTTAAACTTTATTTAAATTTGTTTTTGAAAGATTGCCTGGCTAAGTGGTCAGCAACAGCTTTCATTTAGACTTTTCAAGGCATCTGCCTTTAAATAAATCCAAATGAAAACATTTACCGATGTCTTATATGTATTGAAGTTATGTCAGCTTACCGGTAGCCAGATTTTCAACATATTTTAGATTTTTTTTTTTTTTTAATCACCATCATAGATAATAATTGCCGTCCAGATATAGACCTGTCAAAGATTATGTCTTTTAACTTCATTTTAATTTTGTATTTACTATTTGTGATTTCAGAACATGTATGAAAGCCACTGGACGATGTATAAGTGTCACAGTTCAAAATGTTAGTGAAAGATTTGTGAGTGAGAATAGAAAAGCTCTGAATAATGAATTGCTTAACATTGATTCTTTTATTCAGTTGACTCAGAGAAGCAGTGATGATGCATCACAACAG
>KN499976.1:21084-40931 GCA_000787155.1 Scartelaos histophorus | reverse complement strand
GTCCCCAAAAATGGGGACCTTGGGGCGTGTATGTGCACGCACAACATAACGTGGCTACGTTAGGTTCTCTCTGATTCTCTCTGATTGGCTGCGTGTGTCACTGTTTAGTCATGATTGGCTATTCGCAAATTTGAGGAATACATTCTATGCAAGACAAGAAGCAAACAGCTATATTACAGGCATAGGTCATTTTTGAGGGTTGACCAGCAGGGGCCACAATGACTCCTAAAGAACATTTAAAGGTGCAATATGCATCTTTTCTAAAGGACGAGCTGTCGGAGGAGCGTGCACACCGGGGTGAGGGCTATCATCGCCGCGAGCGGCTTTAATTTACCTTTTTGTTGCTTTGATTAAGTTAGTAGTTTTAGTTTGTTATTTTTGTAATTTTGCTCAAAACTTGTGTTCAGTGTAGCTGTCCTCAGGTATTTAAGCACATCTGTTTCCTGTCTGGTTGAGGTTTTTTGTTGTGTTCAGTTTAACTGTGTGTTTGATTATCCTTCCAACTCGGACTCGGATCTCGGATATGATGTCACGTCCGAGCTTAAACCGAATCAAACGCACCATAAGCTCAGACATGACATCATATTCGAGAGCCGAGTAACACCAGTCGGGAGTGGCTTTTTGTTAATGATTTGAACCTTTGTTACATTACATTTTTATTCATTTTAAACATATTTTTTAATACCTTGTCCTTGCCTCTTCTGTTTGGTTCACTGCACTCCCACGCGACAATTCTCCATAAAACCACACAAAAGCAGCTTGACAAACCTGTGGGATGAGTGGTGCACGCTAATGTAGCTGTAATAACGCTCTGAAGGGGGAGTGACTTAACGTGGGGAGCAAAAACAAAAGTGAATATCGCATTTTCAAAATATATAAATATGTTATGTATGAGCAGTTAATACCCCAGAGAAGTAAAATACTCCATTTTTAAACAACACATTTTCAGGAGTGAGAACTCATGGTCCCGTTTACGCGTTTGATTTTCAACAAAAAAAGGTGACAGCACGTATCTGTACTGAGGCAACAAAAACGGTGCTCAAATACAAAAAAAAAAATCAGGTACAGGCCCTTTTGTTCAAAAGACGAGGCTCCAGACAAAAGGTGATGGACTCTTTTCTGCCTGGGCACCTCAGGTTTGAAATGGCCTGAGGAGATAAGACTTGCACTGTCAGAAACGTCTTTTAAACCGCTTCTCAAAACCCACTTTTGTCGTCAGGCCTTTTTATGAAATGTCTCTATTTTATGTTTGCATTTTTCTTTGTATTTTATATGTTTTGTATTTTATCTTCCGGGTATGCGGGTATGTATTGTGTTTTTACTTTGTTATGAAGCACTTTGTTAAAAAAATAGACATTTATTATTTTATTCATGATGGCTGCTGCTTCAAGTTGTTTTTGTGTTCTTTTTACTCATATATAACGTCAGCTAAATGTGAACTTCGGAACTATATGTAAAATACAACCTTCCGTTTCAAAGTGAACTGTGGAGATTGAGATGTAACACGACGATTCCCTTTATTCCAGACACATGATTTAGTGGTTTGTGTGTTTTAGCAAAGCCATTCTTTATGTGTGGAGCAGCTTTAGTCACAGTACGACATTATCACCTCTCAGGCTGCTGGCAGGTGTATTTGAATTGGAAAAGCCTGGTAAATTTGCACAGCGCAGTGTAATGAATAACAGCACTGTGTCGGCCCATTCAATAAATGGCCTTTTTATCTCAACCCAATTTATTCATTACATTTTTTGTCAAATGCTTCTACATTTCCAAGACATTATAATAATTCTTCGTGGTGATGGTGTCTGGGCTCACCTCTGCTTAACCTGCTGCTGCAAAATGAAGAATGTTCCATATGCAAACAGAAATCATATTTGTTTTACAGCCTAAACTCATATGGATTAGGGCACAATGCTGTTAGTGTGCATATAAATAATTTGTTTTAAAGCTTAGCTAAAAATGAAAAATGTGAGAGCGTCCTAGCATGCTAACGTGAGATGAAATTTCTAGGTTTGTTAATTCTGTTTTATATTTGTTTATGTCTCTGATGTATTTAGCTGAAGATTAAAGGTGATATTTTGCAGTCGTTTTACCATTTTAAAAAAAAAAAAATGTTAATTGCAACATCAAAATGTGAAAAGTGTATCCACAATATAGTCCTACAATGAAGAGATAATTTACTTTAATCCCTGGTTTAAATTAAACAGTTGTTAATCCTGGTTTAACCTTGGTTTGGTCTGGTTTAGTCCTAATTTAGCCCTGGTTTTGTTCTGGTTTGGTCCTTCTTTAGATCTGGTTTGGTCCTGGTTTGGTTCTGCTCTAGTCCTGATTTGGTCCTGGTTAAGTCCTGGTTTGGTCCTTGGTTTAGGTCTGGTTTGGTCCTGATATGATCCTGGTTTAGTACTGATATGGTCCTGGTTTAGTATTGATATGGTCCTGGTTTAGTACTGATTTGACCCTGGTTTAGTCCTGGTTTAGTTCTGCTTTGGTCCTGCTTTTGTCCTGGTTTGGTCCTGCTTTTGTCCTGATGTAGACCTGGTTTAGAATTGGTTTTGTCCTGGTTTAGTCCTGGTTTAGGCCTTGTTTGGTCATGATTTGGCCCTGGTTTAGTTCTGCTTTGGTCCTGGTTTAGACCTGGTTTAGTCCTGGTTTGGTCCTGGTTTTGTCCTTATTCAGTTCTGGTTTCGTACTAGTTTCGCCCTAGTTTGGTCCTGTTTGGTCCTGATTTGGTCCTGTTTTGGTCTTGGTTTGGTCCTGGTTTGGTCCTGGTTTAGTCCAGGTTTGGTTATTATTTAGTCTTGGTTTAGTCCTAATTTGGTTTTGGTTTAGTCCAGGTTTAGTCCTGGTTTATTTCTGCTTTGGTCCTAGTTTAATCCCAGTTTAGGTCTATTGGTCAGGCTTTTATCCTGATTTAGTTCTCATTTGGTTATGATTTAGTCCTGATTTGGCCCTGGTTTGGTCCTGGTTTAGTTCTGCTTTTGTTCTGGTTTAGACTTGGTTTAAATGGGGTTAAATAAAAAACCTAACACTTATTTCTTTACACAATCAATTTTAAACTAGGTCTTTTAAAGAGGCTCATAAAATACAGTAAAACTCTGACATTGAATGCACCAGAATAGCTCATTGATTGAAACACAACTTCATCACTGACATGATGTCAGACACTGTAACACAGGCTTTTGATTTTACTTCCAAAAATATAGATTGTCACTTTACTTTTTACCCTTTGTCAACTAACACTTTAAGATTCATATTTTAAATGAAAGCCATACTCTGATCTTACAAGTGGACATTACTTTTTAATACAATTTTACTTCTAGTAGTAGTTTTCTTGCACCTACATTTTATTCCTACTTATATAATTATACTTATACTTATATAATGCAATATATTTTACAGTGTTCACTATGAGTTTCTATAAAAGTCAAAGCTTTATGTTGACATAAAGCTTTAAATAGGGATATGGTTTGGTTTTCCTGATTTCTTGAAGGATTTTTGTGGATTTTTCCAATATTCCACTGTGTGACGTTAGATTAGCCTGTGTCTGTTGCATTCATGGCGGGTTTTTTTTATTGCTTATATATATATATTCTTACTAGGGCTGCACAATATATCGAAAAAATATCGTCATCGCGATAATAGCACGTGCAATATCCACATCGCAAAGATGCGCGATATTTTTTAATTGTTTTATGTGTAAATCGTGAGTTTATTGCGTTCTGGAGTTCACAATTCCGACACGCCCTTAAACGTAATGTTTTGCTAGCTAGAGCGAGCGCGTGGACTCGCAGTGCATGACGGGAAAACACTACAGTCACCATGGCGGGTAATGAAGAAGTCAGTGAAGACGACAACAGAGAACAACTTGTGCCTAAAAAGCACAGCAGCTCCGGAATTTGGGACTTTGGCTTCAGACGGGACGACGTGTCACAGACGCAAGTGCTGCGCAAGTCGTGCCGGAAAGTTATCGCAACGTCGAGAGGAAGCACAACGAACTTACACAGCCACCTCGAACGCAACCACAGGGAGCTATACAGTGATTTTATTCAGTCAAAAACTTCAGCAAGCAATGTTACGCAGGTACAGTCGCAAAAACGAAAAGCTCCAAAACCCACATGACTCCATTACACGTTATTTAGTCAAGTGTACCCTTTCTGTTAGCGCTGTGGGAAAAGCCGGTTTTTCTGGACATGGTGAAAGAGTTTGATAGACGTTATCAAGTGCCATTTTTTTTAGGTTAAAAGAAAATATCGCAATAATATCGTTATCGCAATGCTTGACACCCATATCGCATATCGCATTCATTTTCAATATCGTGCAGCCCTAATTCTTACAGTGAGCGTGCTTGCCTCTCCACAGATCTGGTAGTGACACTTGTCTTTATGGAGACAGATGACTTAAATGCTACTGTGAAACATTCAAAGCTGCAGAAGGGGGGAAGTCCCACCAGAAAAATTACTGGACATTTACCGTGATAAAATATTAATGTGCTTCCTTTTATTCTTTCCTGTCCCCATTGAGTAAGATGTTATTGCTGTAACAACACTTTCAGTATGGGTACAATTTCTGGCTCCTCTCCCCACCTCCTCTTGAGTTTTGAGTCCTCCACCCGCTCAGACTCGACCAATCTGCACCTGTCGTCAGTAAACCGAGCCAATTCCAAAGTTTAAATCTAGGTGGCTTTGCACTTGTGTCTTCTTGGCAAGATAACAATAATCTAGAGAAGAAGAGGGGAGAAAATCAAAGATGGCCACCAGAGAGCCTGCCTGACTTTGAAGCATCTGCACTTGTCCCGCTCTGCTTTGACTGAGCACACAGGAGCTCTGCTTTGTCACCATCACTCCTCCTCCAAAACCCACATGACTCCTGTCAACATTTAATTATACCCACTGCATTTGAGGAAAAGTACACTGCCAAATCATGAATTTATGCATTACTTCAAATTACTTGGAGCAACAATGTTAATCTCACTTTCAGTAGTTTTGAGTTAAATCGCCTGTTCTCAGTTTTTTTCCAGGTGTTTGAGCAAAATTTGTCCAAATATACTGTATAAGCAGCTCTAAAGGTCAAAATAAGTCAAGTGTGTACTGTGTAATTAGGCAGGGGTGTGCTGAGAAGGAGAAAATGCACAGTTAACATGCTAGTTGTTGTTAGCAAACTCAGTTCTGGCCTCTGAAAGTTGTGAAAAACACTTCTCAAAAAAAACAAAAACCCTCATTGTGATGAATGCACATTTTAAGCTGGAAACAATAATTGCAAACTGCAAAGGGAACACTTTATTCACATTTAGACAAACACCGCATTAAAATTCAGAACTAAACCTGGACTAAAAACCAATACATCAGGACTAAATGGGGACATCTTAGTTAAATATTATACATCATAAAAATAATCAAATAAAAACTCGGGCTTAACTGTGACTAAGCTCCAAACAAAACCTAAAAAATTAGAGCAGGATTAAACCAGAGTAAGAAATTTGCAGATTTCACCATTAGCAGATGAATTTTCTTTTTCTTTCTATTTTAAGGTCAAATATTTTGGAAGCCGCCAGAAATGTCTTGAAACAAATTAAACTTTCCACATTCAGTTTAATTCAATTTATAATCAGCACTACTCAAATCCAGTATTGATATTCTTATTTCATTTTAACCAAAGCTCAAATTAAATTGGCAGTCCTCAAGTATTTGGCTAAAAGTTTTATCTTCGAGCGCTGTGTCTGAAGCGTAAACAGATTGACTTTATTGTTTGTTTGATGAATTACTTTTATCTGAAGGCATTTAGTTTCTGATAAATGTGAACGCCGTTGGATTTAAAGCTTAATAATCAGGTTGCAACTTTAAATTTGACTTAACATCACAATTATGTTGTCTGAAAGCTTCACTGTGTAACTATTTTGTTGATTTTTATTGTTTTTTTTTCAACGTACAACCACATTTAAGTTGCTATATTACGCAAAACTGACTCTTGTGAGCTTTAAGCCACATTATAATGGTGTTACCGCGCTAAAAACATACTTGAAGTTGAAAATTGTGCCTGCTAAAATAAATAAAAAATAAAATGACATCTAATGGAATTGTCCTGTAATTAAGACATTACTACCCCCTTGTGTCCAAACAGAAGAACTGAAGCCGACACTGAACTGAAGGAGCGTTTTTTATGCTTCTTACTTTTAAATATTTGGTAACTAAAGGCTGCTACACACTACAGTACAATGATTTTTACTCGGTTTGAGACTCTTAAGTGCTTAAAAGATCAGAGCTGCACTTATAGTTTAGATACAAATGTTATTATTTGTGAAATGTGGTGCAATACGTCAGATACATGATTTTTAAAGCGTAAAATATTGGCGATAAACACGGGAAGAAGATGCACTGTCGCTAATCTGCAGCTTCACCTCGATCCGTGCACTGTGACACACGTGAGAATCGACTTTCCACTTTTTACTTTCAAAAAACACCTCAAACTGGATTAGTAGTGCGGTTTTGTGGACTGGATGTCATTATTTGCGGAGGACAATTCAAATGGATAATGTGGATGAGATGCTGCAGTTTAAATTTATCACATAACGAGAGGTGAGCAGTGAAGTCTTTATTTTCGTTATTTCTGTTTTATTGTCCGTTATCGTAGCGTTCCTGATGTTTTCTGGTTACGATCTGACATTGACTCCGCCACATGAGGAGCACAGCAGCTTCAAAATCGCACACAAAGACAAAAAGTTGAGTCGGAGAGAAGAAATCGCAGCCAAAATCGGGCAAATTCTCCTGTAGTGTGTAGTGGCCTTAAGTGAGCGCCTCATATTTTTCTTTTTCATGAGCACCTTTTAGTCACATGGACACCAGCAGCTCCCCTGTCTTTGCTGTTGCTGTTGCTTCATTCACACGTTTGAGTAATTCTCTATTACTGTATTTTTGGGGCTATAAAGTGCACTGGATTATAAGGCGCAGTATCAAATAATATGTCAGTTGTGTCATTGTCCACACATAAGGAGCATCGGATTATAAGGCACAATAAGAGAAACAAAACGCGTGTCGGATAAATCGAACTTTATTCAGATCATTTACAATAACTCTCAGTTGTAGCTAACACAAAAATACAAGTTTAACAGTTGGTGATTTGGGCATCAAACATGCCCGGATCCTCTCAACATTGTTCAGTTTTAACACAAAAATACAAAACCTGAAATCTGCATGGTGCATGTCTCTTAACAGGTGCATTTTGGGTCCTTGTACAGCACACGGCAGAACTACCGGTATGTTGCACAGTCGCCCTATATGTCGCCAACATATTACTCCTCCTGACTCGCCCACTAATACGTTATTAGACTAATGTGGACAACATCAAATCGGTTGGAGGTTAAACACAACCAAAGGTCATACATAAGGCCACTGGATTATAAGGCCACTATTGATTTTTGAGAAAATGTCATGATTTTAGATGCGCCTTATAGTCCAAAAAATACGGTATTAGTCTGTCTACGTGTCCTCCTAACAGCAACCTTTTACTTTTTGTTCAGTATAGATTGGAACTTCCAGAGCTGAAATGACCAAATTATTCTAGCGAGGCGGTATTGAGTTTGCAAACATACACTTTCTGTATTACCACGTGACATCACAAAGTTTTCTCAGCCTAAATATCCAGGATTTGTGTGTTAAACATGTGAATGAAACAAAACACAACTCCAGAAACATTATAACATTGATCAGACAATGGTGTAATATGGGTCGTTTTAAAAAAGCAGAACCTGAATGAACAGAGTGAGTGTTTTTTCAATAACAGTAATAGTGTTTGTGATAATATGTGCTCATTACAGCTCCACATGAATTGTTATGCCACACAAGCAGTGGGAGACCAAAACAGTTTGTCGATGTATGCTCCGCTTTTGTTGATCAAGGACAACACACAGTAAAGATGCGCTGATAAAAAAAGGAACTATCTGAACTCTGATCTGTCATAGTCGATCCGCACCTCCACAACACTATTACCGCCATTATTAGGCTCTAAACAAATCTATTCCCTAAAGAGTTTGTGTTATATTTCTCAGACACGTGTGAGACAAAACCATTCACTGTTTGCAAAGGATGGTACTGAAAAAGGAAAGAAAATGATTTAATTGTTGAGTATAAATGACTCACTTCCTTTGCAAAAACACAAAAGAACTCACATTCTGAAAAGTTAGTTACTGTATTGTTTTTATTATTTTCACTGAACTGTTCCACATTCAGCACTTAATAGATTTAACTGTTGAAAACATTGCTCTACAAAATGTGAAAATGTTAATGATCAACTTTATATGATTTTTAAAATGTACAATCAGTTTTTTCCCTTCAAAAGACCTTAATCAAATAGTCTTATTGTTATAATATTTGGTACAACGTCAATGGTTCGACGTCAGTGCCATTTTTGTTAATTTTTTTTTTTAGCAAATGCAGGAACAGTGAAACAGAAACACCTTTGTTGTTTACAGTAAGGACCATTTAACCTCCCGAATGTGTGAAATCTCTCCTAATAATACCTCCAGGTACATCTGACTGTGAAATAATATGAGCTTAAAGTAGAAGTAGATGTGAAATCCCCTCTTTACTGCTACACTAATAAAACACTGCACTGTCTCCTGTTCCTCGCCCTGTTGTCACCAATTTACATTTGTGTTCAAAAACAGCCAAAAATGCAGTGGCTATAGCAATTTTAAGTACTGTGTGACATTACGTAGCACTGCCTACATTACAGGCAGGTGTTTCTGATGACCCGGACACTCTTTAACCCAATCACACAGCTCCTCCCTTCACTTTCGCCTTTTAATCTTTCAGTAAGGCTTGTTAAATACAGCAGTCGTCTTAGTGAAATGTGGTTGTGGGAGTTCAGGTGTTTAGTCCCATTTTAAAGGGTCAAAAATGCCCCTTTCTCCCCTATCGCCCTGGGTGCAGCGGGTGGCTGGGCCTATGTTTTCTCTGTAGCCGCTCTTATCTGTATTCGCCTCACTGCGCGGGAATGAGCTGCCAGAACACTGCTTTTCTGCCAACTTTGATCACGGCTTCCCTTCAGGACAACAAACCGCTCTGCTTATGATTGCACGTGCACCAGTGGACCCGACTGATACGCATCTCAATATTTAGAGTCTCATTTGAGCCCTTTTCAGAGTGTAACTAATGCATTAAGTCACTCTCGGGGTGTTAAATTGAAATAATAGGCGAGTTTGGTTTGTAAATTGCTGGAGCAGCGGCACTTGAGTGGACATGAGGGTGCTTGAGAATAAGGATACTGGTGAATAATGGCTCCTGCTGCTCTTTTCTCTCTTAAGGCTGAACTTTGATATGCCATGCTACATTTATCTTGGTTTTATAAAGAGCCTGATGCTAATGTGAAAAGATATGAACACAGAGCATTAAGCTTTAATGGGTTTCTTTAAAGTGGGTGATAATGAACTTACTTGAGGTCTTCTGTGGACTTGGCCAGGATTAAGGGGGTTTCCACTGAATGACCAAAAACTGCTCCTTCAGAGCCTGAAACACATTAAACCAGCGGGACACTCGAGTTAACTTTTACTTAAACGCAAACTTTGTCTAACTTATCTGATGAAGGGTTGCAATAGAATAAGAGCAGTCAACTTTTCTGCCTACTGATCTATCTATGTATCTACAGTATTTATGTATTTATCAATGACATTTAAGAATTTTCAACAGGCAAATTTAAAAACGTTGTTTCTATTGAACTTTTTCAAATATTTACATGTCAGATCTGCATAAATCTATGTTTGATATTTATATTAAGCATTTTTAATATTTTTATTTTATGTACATGACTTTAAAAAATGTCATGTGGTGTGACACAGAATATCCTTAAAATTGTTTCATTTTCTAAAACACAGTTGGGATGTTAATCTAAGTTCTGAGTCATATGAACATGATATTGAGATCTGAAAAAATGGACACACTCGGACAATATTTATTTGAGTATTATGGGGGAAATATCTATCCAAGAAAGCTGAAATTTCATGTGGGACTAAAAACACTTCAGAAAATATGACAAAAAAGAAAGAAAATGCATTGGATTAGATTTAAAGTCATTTTAAAGAAGTTTAAAAATCATCAGTTAAGGGCGGAAGGTTGCACCACATGACATTTTAACTGTTTAAGTACAAAAACATGCAGAATAACTCATGACTAACTCATGAAAAAATGATTTGGTTTCATGGACGTCAGAGGTTCTACAGGGATGTGGGGAATTATAATGAAATCTGAACCTTTTTATCTGAAGAAATTGGACACACGTCACATCATTGACACATATATGTACAGTATGTATAGTTCTTGGGGCCCCCCTTATCTGTTCCATGTCTTTTTACCTGTAATGGTGAATTTCTCTGTTGTCATCACGACTTCCTCTTCGTCTGCAGTGAACAGGAGTCTTCCTCCTTTACTGCTGCGCACCTCCAGCCTCTGACACTGAGCCTCCACAGACTCTGGTCCTGCTCGAGACACAGACTCACATTCAGTCACGTATTAGATCTCAGTATTGACACTGCTCCAGGTTTGATCCTGGTTTGATCCTCCTGCTGTAGACAAGATTTAGTCCGTGTCTAGTCCAGGTTTAGTTCTGGATTTTGTCTCATTTTGTGTGTGCAGTGTGATATTGCTCGGGTACATGACATTTTTGACATGACATTAGCTCAAGGATTTACTCTGGCACACACCAAAACCCGGACTGGATCAGGACTAAACCGGGGCCAGAGCGGGACCAAACCGAGTCTACATCAGGACTAAACTATGCCATCATTTCTCAGGGAATCTTTAATGAGATTGTAAGATGCTAAATGCTAAAGTTAGTGTTAATTCAAAAGTTTTCTGATATTATTTTGTCATAAATGTATTTACCAGTAGTGACCCAGCAGTTTATTAGTTTTTTCTTTTCCACAGCTTTTTTAACTTTAAACTTCTTAAACATCTCTATACCAGATGAGCACAAACACAACCTAAATTCTTTCTTTCATGATCTGATTGCTGTAATATTTTAATAGAATTGCAAGGAAGTATTCTTTGTCTTAAGCTGCAGCACATTTGTTGATGCTAATATAAATTGACTCCAGGCCAATGGGGTCATCCGTGTGGGAACAGTTTTTACATTTAATTAAAGCAGCCGGGTTGTATCCATGGCAACATAATGAAACTGGTACATTCGTATTGGCTTTAGCAAACAATGTCTGTAACCGATGTGCAAAAAAACAAGTTTTACCCAATTAAAAAAAGCGTTCTTTCAGTCTTCTGGTATCAAAAGATTAACAATAAACCACTAACTCTTATTAAATTGCGAATAAATAAAAAGAGAAGAAATCTATATGTTTTTTTAATGTCAGAAATGGGATTAGGCTTCCCAGGTTGGACATTTTGCTATTTTGGGAATTGGTTTTTAATTTTTGTTGGCTGTACATTTTGTGATTAACCTTAAATTAAATCCGTGATGGAGAATTCATTACCTACAAAATGAACACTATTTCCTTGACTATATTCAGGGTCTCTCGGGTCATTTCGGACAGTGGCGCTTTTGCATTAGTTTATATGGGAAAAGCAATTACCATTCTGCCAGTTTGGGCTAAGAAGTTTCGTGGAAGTTTGTGTTTCCGCTAAATGAGCACTACCGCATTTGGGCACGTAAGGCTATTGGCAATGGGAAATACTGTGCTTTGGAGTGCTTGCTGTGCAAATGAAAGGCTTGGGCAAAGCTGGATCAGCCAAGCTTTTACAAAGGATGGAGACAAATCAGTAATCTGTTCCGCTGGTGAGGAATATTAATTCAAGTTCCTCAGACTTTGGTGTTTTTCCAGATGTGCAAAAACTTTTACCCCATTTTACCTCCATTAATCTGGTCAGAATAGTTAATTATTCTTGCCCATCTAATAGAGTTCACAGGACATCTTCCAAGAATAGTTTAAAGTGAGCTCTGGAATGGGCAGGATTCAGGGATATTTCCTTTTATTTTTTTTTATATATAATTTTATTTACAAGTCTTGACAAAAAGCATAACTCCATTTTAATTTTCTGCATTTGATATGGAATATATTTTATTGATTGTTGGAAGTGGAATAATAACAATCTCAATTAAATTCAAATGCAAGTTAGAATATTTTAAATAATTAGAAACCCTCAATAAATAAAACAAATAAATAAATAAATAATAATAATAATAATAATAATAATAATAATAATAATAATAATAATAATAATAATAAACAAGCTAATTACTTGAGAATTGAGAATTACCCCTATTTAATGTTATATTGTTTTTCTGTGTTCTTGTATAAATATCTATAATCATTTGTATGTGTATATCTAATAAATTTAATGAAGTAAAAAACACTGCAGATTTGTTGACTGTTGAGGGTTTCTAACATCATATCTCTCTAATTACTGGGCCTTACATTAAACAAAAGCACAAAGTTGCTTCTGTTCAGCATAAATAAACAAAATTCAAATCATTTTTTCACGCTCAGAAAGTGGTGCCATTGTTCGACTCCAAAGGTTTGATTGTTGTCACTTGAAAGAACTTTAAACCATGAATATTCCAGGTTTGACACTTTCAAAAACGGCAAGTCTCCCCATGGGAATAGAGTTTCATGTGAGGTTATGCTATCATCAAACTCTAGATGGTGAAGACAACCTATTTCAGCAAAGCACTTTCTACAAATGCACGAACTCATTTGGAGAGGGAGGTCATGCACGGCTGAAACGTCAAATCAGCTGCTAACTTCTGCTCTGCTCAGATCAATAGCTGTTAATGTGAATACGAAAGCCGTTTGCTTTCAGTGGACATTAATCATGTAAATGGCTGCAGTCATTCGGCCTGACTGATGCCTAAACTTGATGTTAATAAGGAGAATCCATTGGCCTTTTAATTAAGCCTTCAAATATTGTGTTTGGATGAAACCACTATGAGTCGAAAATCTTGATTAAACCCATTAATTCAAGCATCCATCAACTTCTAATGAGTAAATGAGTAGGTTCAGAGATCTTAGGCCCATCAGGATGATAAGTTTGGAAGAGCAAAAGTTTTAGGTTTGAAAAATGTGTCATAAAAATCTGACCCCAAGTTCATTTAAAGGTGCACCATGGTGTTTTTAATTCTGAATTCAATTATTTCAAAGGAAACAGACCGGATTTTAATTATTCTCCTTTGAGTTTTGCATGAAAATAATAATTCCAAATTAAAGTTTATACGGAAAACACATTAAATCGGCTTTATTTAATTTCGTCTAACGTCTGGGGGGACACAAATGCATTTACATCTACTGGAAGAAAAAAGATACCGGCTTTTTGCTTTTTCTTGCCGATTTTGCTGTTCTGTGCTTTAGTTTTATTCTCCTGATTTTTATTCTCCTTTTGTTCTCCTGATCTGTGCAGCGTCTCTGTCCGCGAACCCTCCTTGTTCAAATCTTTCCACTTTCTTTGAAAAGGTTAATGTTTTTGTATTTTTTACCATCCACTCTTTTCATTAGCTGTAATTTGTCCAGCGCGCTTATTAAAAAATTGTTTCGGTTTGAGCCCAAAGTGTTTACAAGGTCTTTTAAAACTGTAATTAATTTTATTCAGAATTAAAAAAAATGTAATCAGATTTAAAGATCTCATGTAAGCAGGGAATTTGTAACTATTCAGCTAAAGGATCCACCACCTTGTCTCCATGAAGATGTTATTGCTTCCACAGTCATATCTTATTTTTCTCCACCACAACCCAAGTTACAAGTCAGATCCGTGGGGAGGCAGCCCACCTTGTCTCCATGAAGATGTTATTGCTTCCACAGTCATGGCCTTATCTTTCTCCACCACCAACCCAAGTTACAAGTCAGATCCGTGGGGAGGCAGCCCTTATGGTAACAATGTGTTTTTCTAGGGTTTTTGAGCGACAGTAACACCTGTAAAATACGTAAGTTCAATGTACAATACTGAGGAACACTGCAGGCAAAGGAATAACGTCTCCATGGAGATAATCAGATGGCAAATCCTTCACTAGAAAAGTTACATAGAGCAGCATTAATATCTATTGCTGGAGCTTATGGACTCACCTACGGTCAGCTGGCCCGTCAGGAGTCCCTGGTCATTTCGTGCGTTTAGTGTCACGTTCTTCTCAGACTTCAGGACCAATAAACCTTCCTGGAGACAGAACAAAAACAATAGACATGAAAATACAAATCATGTATTTTCCTTTCATCAAACCAAGCTTAAGCAGCCCATAACTTTTGTCGGTGATGATCCTAATGAATGTCTTGTCTTCTCTATACAGTTGAAAAATAGACGTACTTAAAATTGTCACCCATCTCTCTGAAACTGTCAGACTTGTCATTTTGGTCTTAAAATATTCGTATTAACTCGCACTGCACGATCCTGCTGTTTTTATTTCACTCTTTTGTCTGGAAATCAACTCCCATTCCTCATATGGAACCATCTATCTATAACCCCTAGCCACGGTGAGCTTCATTTGACTGAAGCCAAACACTACGGGAGACTTCACACTCCCTTTGTCCACTTCTTTTTACAGTCTATGCATGAAACTCGGAGCATAAGACTTGGACTTGGCCTGGACTTAAGTCAGACCTGAGCACTGTGCAGCTCCAGGGCCACATGCAGCTCTCTGCTCGACTCTGACCAGCCCTTTTAAGCTGTTAAATTTGAAATGACAAAATAAACATATTTTATAATTTACCTCATGCATGGACTAAATCTGCATTGCCTTTATTTTAGAGGTGTTTTTAAATGACATTTTTTGTAAGGCAACCTCATTTTTTCATTGCTTAGTCATAACATATACTCTTACCAGCGTGTCAAAACAATGCTGTATTTATAAATAAATTAATTAATATTATACAGAATTGAGTTAAGCATTTTGACGAAACCCTAGAATATTTTCTCTTCCTCTTGTGGCTCCATGGAAAAAATAACTGCCCACCCCTGACTTATGGATTTTTAAATTAAACACAAAAGTGCAGAAATATCACTTTATATCTTTTGGAACATTATTTTCAAGTTCCTGTTCGTTTATACATTCTTATTAGTGCTGTCATGATACTAAACTTTCAGACTCGATTTTGATACAAAGGAATAGACTCAGTATGTTCTGAAAACGCAATGACAAAAAAAAACAAAAAAAAACTTTATTTAAATAATAGGATGTCATTTTCAATATTAAATCATAGTACTTTCTTTTATGTTATGTTACTTTTATGTTTTATATTTTGTAATCCCTCCAATCCTTCTGAAACAAACAGGTAAGGTTCATTTTTGTTCATTTTTAGTATCAGTCCCTGCTCAAATTTCAATAATAGTTTTAGTTTTGATTCGTATCTTTCTATACTTTTGACAAGTCTAATTCTTATTTCAGCCCTTATTTCAATTCCCATATGATTTATACTGTATTTCTAACTTTGCACTGTAGCTCTGGCCAGTTATGCCATCTTTTCACATTAAAAAAGTAACTCCACCCTTTGATCAGAATGAAACAAACTTCTCCACATCCTACATCTTGCTCTACAGTTCCACTCCTAAATATTCATTGGAGCAGACAAACTTTGATTAATTTCCCAAAAGAGACATGAGATTCAAACAGATTCTCTTAAGATGTGGAGATGTGTGTAATTTGCAAAGGTTATTCGTTAATTTTAACCACTAGGTCTTGATAAAAGTGCATGTTATGAAATCCTCAAGTGTTACAGAGAGGAAATCATGATTTGAAGTGTATGTTTAAAGGGTTTCTACGCTTCCTGTGGGGGAATAAGACATCACCACGTCTTTGTGATCATGTTAAAGTTCAGCTAAACTCCACCTACAACCACATTTCAAACTGAGCGGCTAAACTGGGCAGTGCCTGGAGGACTACAGGGAGAGTGAGTCACAATTATGGGCGAACAATATATCAAAACACTAAAAATATTGCAAATGTTGTTTTGAAGATATGCAAAATGTGACTATGGAGACTATAAATTAGAAAAGCAAATCAAAATTACAGTAAAAACGCTGAGTAAAATCAAATCTAGTGCAGGGTGGGGAATTATTTTTTCCGTGGGGCCACATGAGAAACATAAAATATTGTGGAGGTTCAAGCCAAAATGCTGCATAATATCAATTGTATTTCTATAAAAAGCAGTAAATAACATTGTTTTGACGCGCTGTAAAACTGGTAATAGTGTATGTAAAAACTAAGCAATGAAAACATGAGGCTGACTTACGAAAAATGTCATTAAAAAACACTTCTAAAATAAAAGCAATGCAGCTTTACTCCATGCATGAGGTAAAATGATAAAATATGTTAATTTTATAATTCCAAATGAGCTTAAACGGGGCAGTCAGAGTCGACCAAAGAGCTGCACAATGCCAAACAAATGGATAAAGTGGTATTTCTGCACTTTTGTGGTTCATTTTTCGCTCCATTCAGGTTTTGTTTGATACTTGATCCTCAACCAAGGCATTTACGAGAACATTTTTGCACATTAATTATTAAAAGTCCTATATTAGTCCATGTTATAATGTTGTTTCCACATTAAAACCATCCCCAGAGCTACTTTTTACCTTTTGTTTAGTAGAGAATGGAAATACCAGGGTTGAAATTGAAATTATCCAAACAAAATGTGTTCTGTTTGAAAGAAGAACTTGTGTGTTAAAATATGAAGGAAACAAAACACAACTCCAAGTATGTTTCTGATGAGGAAATAACATAACATCAACCAGAAAAAAGCATAATCTGGATATTGTGATTCATTGTAATTTAATTAATTGTAATTTTTTGTTAATGAATAGGATCAAGAATACATACTTCTCCGATGCTTTACAAAAGTGTGAGTCTCGAGTTCAGATGAGTGTGATTGACGGTTCAGAAAAGGGTCTATATCAAAAAAATATGGCTGCTTACGAGGAAAAAAGAGAGTTATTTGGGTCGAGCTGCAACAAATCTCTGTCAAACCGATAAAAGAGAAATAATTCAAGACAAATTTACCTAGTTTGCACAGAAATGTACCAAAAAACAACTTGAACTGTAGGTAATTCTTTAAAAAAAAACTACGTTCACAGTTTGAAAACAGTTGATTTAGTGCTTAGCTCCACTTTAATTTTATTTTATTTTAAACTTGGCGCACCCATCCATTCAGGAAGGTCAAGAGAAGATCAGAGCCGATGCACATAAATATAGAGCTTGTTGTCATAAGGTGCAGTCAGACTGAAAAATTACTATGGCACTAGCGCTTCCCTGAATACAATGAATAACATCACTGCCACCCGCCCGCATGGTAAACACAGATAGCACCGTCCCACCTAAGCGAAAGAAGAGGAACATTATTGCATTTTTAAAGAAACTTTAGATATATTTGAAAAAGAGATGCAGGAGCAGATTCATAGACATGTTTTCATGAATAGCTCGGAAACTCAAAGTGGCATTTATCTAATATTTATGCAATGTCGCGCTGTTTTGAAGGTGCAATGTGAGGATACTTTTGTTTGTTTTAAATTCGACATTGCATTCTTGCTTGTGGAAGTGAGACTAAAGTAAAGACGGTCTGAATCTCTTTAACTCAATCTGCTAATGAGTTTATTAGATTTTCAGTTTTGTTATATTTTTGCAAGTTATTTTGACATGAAAGGAAATTATGCAAGGTTAAATGGGATGTACAAGATTTTTTTTATGTAATAAAGTAAATGTAGTTTTCCCCAGTGCAAATATTGTAAAAACAGCTTTTAAATCAAGTATCCACTGCATAATTTTGCTAATTTTATAAGATTTCATGACATGTCTGCCCCCTTCACATGGGCTATAACCACACCACAATACAAAAACACTGAACTGGACTTTGAATTGTTATAATAATAGTAATAATAGCAGTATCTTCCATTTATATTGCGTTATTTTAAGACACCCAAAGCACTTTTGTGGTATAACGGAAAATAGTTCATATATCTGACTGTGATGCACTTTAAAAGGCCCATATTACACTATTTTCAGATGTTATAATGTTGTTTCTTCATCACAAACATGCACTGACTTGTGTTTTGTTTCTTTCACATGTTTAATACACAAACCGTGCATATTTAGGATGAGTTCTTCAGTCAGTTACACCTTGTGATGTCACGTGGTGATCCAGGAAATGCTCTAATGTGTTTTCAAAAACCAGACACTTTCACTAGAGTTATTTGGATCATTTCAGCCCTGACATTGCCGAGCTCTACTGGATAAAAGATAAAAGGTGCGTGTTAACTTGAAAACTACTAAGCATTTTCAGCTTTAGTGATGTAGACGGAATAATAATAAAACTGAACATGTGTGAATGAAACAAAACACAACTCTGGGTATGTTTGTGACAAAGTAAAGGCATTATCACAAGGCTAAAAGCTCAAAAGAGTCCATTTTGCATAATGTAGGACCTTTAATGCTGATTTGCCCTTTACGCTGCTGCTAAGCCTGTTACTGTTTAGCACATACAGAATGTGCTGCACTCTTTATTGTGCTAATATTACACAGCGGTTATTTATGAGGTTTTTTATTGCATTTTACATAAAAACTGTGCAATGTTTGATGCTCTAAACCTAATTTTGGCAAAAAAATCTTGAATCTTAAACAGTACAGCACCACACATTTTAGTAGGTCTTTCTTTGCATCTGAATTGTGTTTTAGCATTATAAAATATAAAAGCTTTATAAAATTATATATCTATTCCAAACTCTAAACTTGCATATCGACATAACAGTTAGTGTGGCTGCACAGCACTGCGTCCTTGTATAATTCAATATATGCCCTCCCTGTTAGTCAAATTTTTGCAATAAAAAAACTAAAATTAAGGAAAAATACAATCCAAAAAGCCTCATCTTGACAATGGGTGATGTTCAATACAGGTTTTCAAGGACAGTTAAGGTAAAAGAATACAAAAGGTGAAGTATTCTGATTTTATAAATATTTTTAAGCCTTTCATTGATGATCAAAACAAGCACCCACTGTCGTGCATTTGCCCTGCATGAGTAATGCTGGTCTTTATCAAATCACTGTACGTGTAGAAACTACGGCTTACAACACGAGACAACCTTGTCCTCACTGTGGCCTCGAATGCACAAACTGGGAGGAAAACAAGAGCCAAAAGTTAACATTTGAAGCCTGCACTCTTACTGTTTTAAATGAGTTATTACAATCAGTGTGTTACCCTGCAGATTGGCACATACACTATTAATTTCTCTGATATGGTGACGATTTTAAAACTTAAATCAGGTTCTTCATCTTGTTTTCAGATTTATTCTCTACTTACTTGTTCTGAGACTGCTTAATTTTAGTCTAGATGTAGTTTATTTTAAGATAACTTGTCAAGTAAAATGATCAGTCCATCCAGCAAGATAATTTCACTACTTTCAAGTAATTTTCTGATAGATTTAAGTGTTTATATCCATACATTTTTCTTATTCTCTGTATATGGACAGGCAACAAGCTGCACTAGCACTGATCCGTGGTTGTAGGTACTGGGATTTGGGTAGTGCCCGTTCAGATCAGAGAGACACAATTAGCATTTAAACTAACAACCAACATGAGATTTATTGAGAGGCTCATTCTGCTTTCTAATTGGCTAATCTTAAACCAAAACCACCAAATTAAAACATGAACAACTTCAATCATGTCTAATGTTTTGTTAATTAAAAATAAATCAGCACTGCAGTTATATTTGATTTGAACATATTTACTTTGTATCTGGGGACACAGTGAGCTCATGTACATTGAATTTAAAATCAAAATCTTGCATAGGGTTCCTTCAAAGTTACAACAGCGACATGGAAGCTGGATATAAACTTTAGAAAAAAACATTACTTTTGATAAATATAAAACATGGGAATAATGAAGCA
>KN499976.1:0-21012 GCA_000787155.1 Scartelaos histophorus | reverse complement strand
GCGGTTTCCCTGGTGTTGCCATTACTGCAATTCCGGCAAGTCTCTGCTGCCTCTGAATTGTCTTTGAAAGTCGCCATTTGATGTTTGAAGGGTCTATGAAAAGAGACAGAAATGTGTGAGCTTTTTCAAACACTTGAAATTGGTGAATGCCATGGTCTTTCGTCAGACAAAATTTGAACATTTTTGCCGAAAAATTGTGTAAAATGACATCCAGCGAGGTGAAATTTCATTCTCTAAAGATTCAGAACAGAAGGAGGTACTCAAAAGCGGCACTAGAGTAAAAGCCCTTACTATTACTGCTATAAAGAAAAGCGAGCTATACAGGAAAAATATAGTATTGAAAAGGATGTTTGAGTAAATTGTCTAACGTGAAAAGGCTGCGGAAAGAGCAAATCACCTCACGACTGAAGTAAATCTCAGCAAAGTATGTTTAAGGGCCGATATTACCCAATTTTCTGATCAATAATGTTGTTTCCTCATCAAATCATACCTGGAGTCCTGCATATTTAGGCTGAGTCCTTCCCCCAAACTAAAAACTCTAAAAAATGTAGTAATACATTAAGTGCTTCACTGTGTTTTTAAACTCCACACACCTTCAATCGAATAATTTGCATGATCAGTCCTGGAGTGGCCACTTTCTACGTAGCTGTTCACATGAAAACTGCCACTACATGACATCACAAGGTGGAAGACATCTGAGGTTTGGAGATAACAAAAAACACAACTTCAAGTGTGTTTTTGAGGAGGTAACGACATTATAACATGTTTTAAAGCTCACACAAGTCAGTTTAGTGTAATATAGGAGCTCAAATCAATGTTTTTAGAGTAACTGTTGTATTTGGACGATAAAGTAAAATAACTTTTCGAATACCGTATTTTTGTGGCTATAAAGTGCACCGGATTATAAGGCGCAGTATCAAATAATATGTTGTGTCATTAAATAATAACAGTTGTGTCATTGTCCACACATAAAGAGCATCGGATTATAAGGCACAATAAGAGAAACAAAACGTGTGTAATTTACAATAACTCTCAGTTGTAGCTAACACAAAAACAAGTTTAACATTTACAATAACTCTCAGTTGTAGCTAACACAAAAATACAAGTTTAACAGTTGGTGATTTGGGCATCAAACATGCCCGGATCCCTCTCAACATTGTTCAGTTTTAACACTAAAATACAAAACCTGAAATCTGCATGGTGCATGTCTCTTAACAGGTGCATTTTGAGTCCTTGTACAGCACACGGCAGAACTACCGGTATGTCGCCCTATATGTGGCCAACATATTACTCCTCCTGACTCGCCCACTAATACGTTATTAGACTAATGTGGACAACATCAAATCGGTTGGAGGTTAAACACAACCAAAGGTCACACATAAGGCCACTGGATTATAAGGCCACTGTGGATTTTTGAGAAAATGTAATGATTTTAGATGCACCTTATAGTCCGAAAAATACGGTATATATTTTATTATTGAACATTTTCTAATTGTTGCCTGTGTCACATTAGTTTGCCCTTTTTTGCATATTTCGTCTTTGGCAAAAACGGCACAGGTTTGAAGATTCAGATTAGTTATATCTGATGTAACTCTGCAGAAATACGATAATGATCAGATTTTGTCAAAATGAGCCATAGATAGATTGTTATATAGACACATATATAGAAAAACATAAAAAAACATAAAAAAATACATATACATAAAAATACATATACATAAAAAAAAAAGTGTATTATGCGTATTTGCCTCTGTTAAATGCACTGGAAAATAAAAAAAAAATACATTTAAAAACCGAAAGCTATAAAAGAATAATAGTATAGCCAATTTGTCAGTTGTGGTGGTGAGCGCTCTTAACATGAGCCCAGAGTTTGCCATTGTAATGCAGCGCTGAGCGGCTGGTGGGACAGGTGCGCATAGGGGAGGCCCCGGGGGCAGGATAAAATAATATACACAATCTTCCTCCCATCCATCTGCCTGTCAGTGTGACGGACAGCTCTGCACAGGTGGAGCTGCGAGCACCTCCACCAAACAACCACCAAAGACAATGGAGCAGATTACACCCACGAAAATCACAACCCTGAAGTACTCATTTACAAAGTTTCACATTATTAACGCTCTAATTTCACCAAGTTTAAAATCTGCACTCTTTAGAAACGTTAAAGAGATTTTTTCCGATGTATTTGAGCAAAACCTGCGACAATACAGAATCAAAATAACCTCATTTAACTTCACTTAAGTGCATTTAATGAAGCTTTTTACGCTCTGATAATCAGGAGGTGCGTGTTAGCATGTTAGCTGTTGTAGCTTGTGAAATAAACTTAACGCTGAGAATAATTGGGATACTAGGAATGCATAAGGTAAGAGGAAAAACTCCGCTGCAAACTGTTTAGAATGAACTAGTTTAGTTTTTTCATATTTTACAGTAAAAATAAGCTCTTTTAAAACTGCGACATTGATCTAAAATGGCTTCATAATCACTTCTAATTCAAAACGGCCCTTCCTCTTTAGCATACAGCAGATTCTCACGTTTACGTCTTTTTATGTTTTAAAAATGGCTACGGTTTTTGAAATTTTTTGAAACGTTCCCATTTCGGACAATTGCATCTAAGTACCAGTAGGGGGAGCTCTAAGCCACATCCACCAACCAATCCATAAAGACAATACACACAGATTACTGCAACACAATCCATGAAAATGAGACAACAATGAAGTGGTAATTTGACAAACTTTCAGACTGGCAGTGTTTGAAGATGCAGCTGTGTGGTTTGGAGGCACGGTAATTAAAGCAATAGAAACTTTTTAGGAGTTTGGCGACGGCTGAAAACTGCAAATCAATATATTATTGTGAAGAAGAGTTTTTATCTAGTCTGGAGAATACTTCACCAGACTGACTTTTGGTGATAACTCAATAGCAACTCTTAAAGCTTCTATATTACGCAAAATTGACTCTTTTGAGCGTTAAACCACTTTATAATGTTCCCTCCTCAAAAACATACAGGAGTTGAATTATGCTTAAGGATTTTCAACAGGCAAAGTTTCTATTGAACTTTTTCAAATATTCACAATGTCAGGTGCATAAATCTGTGTTTGACATTTATATTAAGCATTTTTTGTGTTTTTTATGTACATGAATTGGCTACGACCTTAAAAAATGTCATGTGGTGCGACCAAGAATAACCTAAAAGCTGTTTTATTTTTGCTCTGACATTTTTCTTTTTATCTCTGCCAAGGAGATTATCTGATCAAGTCGGTTTATTTATTTTTATCTGTGGGGACTGGATTTCTCTTAAAGTACTGGACGGATCTTTATTAAATTTTTACCAGAGGTAGATCTTGGTGCAGGGACAACTCCGTAAAATTTTGGTGATGATCCGGATCTAGATCTGGATTCTGGATCCGGATTTGTATTCTGTGTCCACGTCATCCCTTGGCCGAGATCAGAAATCTCGGATTGCTCTTGTTTTTAATATTATGGGGAAAATATCTATTCAAGAAAGCTGAAATTTCATGTGGCACTAAAACACTTCAGAAAATATGCCAAAAAACTAAGAAAATAAATTTGATTAGATTTAGAGTCATTTTAAAGAAGTTTAAAAATCATCAGTTAAGGACAGATGGTCGCACCACATTACATTTTAACACATCAGTTAAAGGCGGACGGTCGCACCACATGAACATTTTAACACTTTAAGCACAAAAAACATACAAAATAACTAATAATTTCTGAAAAAAAGTGATTTGTTCCCATGGAGGTCAGAGGTTCTACAGGTTTATGGAGGATTATTATGAAATTTGAACATTTTTAACTGAAGAAATTGCAATGGGACACACGTCATGTCATTGAGCCTTACACAAAAACAAGCAGGTGATGGATTTTCCACACGAAAAATTACAAAATACATCTTTGACTGACCTTAAGGCTGATTAAATAATGTAAGACACAGTTTTACCTGAGAATATATTTTAAAAGTTAACACTAAACAAAACACTTATTCCACCAAAGTCTGAACTCTGCTCGACGCCACGTTTTTACTGACAGGTCCGACCGGAGTTGATCCTTGACAATTTAACAAGATTGAATCTCCATTAACTTTTATATTAATTGCACACCCTCCAGCTACATTCGTTTAAGCGTTATCTCTAATTGGCTATTTTTAACACAAACTTTTATCAGTTCGTATGAAGATAAAACGTGTGAATTCTGTAATCGAACTAGCTTTGCCCTTGTTATCCAGGCGTTTTGTCATAATAATTACTCTACCAGATTTCCTGCAGATAATTGCTGATTAATTTCATTTCCACAAAAAAAGTTATTGCGCAGACCGCAGATAATTGCTGATAATTTCATTTCCACAAAAAAAAGTTATTGCGCAGACCTCTCGTACGCGGGTAAATGTCATATCCATAATTCAAGCCGTTCAGTGATGTTGTTTTAGATGTTAAAGCTTGAGCACCCACTTTATTACTTGTAAAAAAAAAAAGAAGAAAAAAGTCAATTTAATTTAATCCTTAGTGTAATAGCAGCAGTTTGTGTTAAAATAAGATCACGATTCAATGTCTAGGGGGGGAAAAAGTTAGTTTGTGTAATAGTTTAAACTAGTAATTTTAATATTTGATACTTGCATCAGCTGTTAAAGGGCCCATGTTACGCTATTTTCTGATTTATGTTATAATAGTTTCCTCACAAACATACCTGGAAATGTGGTTTTTTTTGCCATTTTTGAGGGAATGAATACCCAGCACATTAGTAACAGCATAGAATTTTTTTTTCAAATATTTTTGAGGGAATGAATACCCAGCACATTAGTAACAGCATAGAATTTTTTTTTGTTCAAATATTTACAATTTCAGGTGCATAAATCTATGTTTGACTTTTATATTAAGCATTTTTTGTGTTTTTTATGTACATGAGTTGGCTACGACCTTAAAAAATGTCATGTGGTGCGACCGAGAATAACCTTAAACCTGTTTTATTTTCTAAAACATGGTTGGAATTTTAATCAAGTCCTGAGTCATATGAACATGAGCTTGAGATTTAAAAACATAAAAACGTGAGATTTGAAAAAATGGACACACTTGGACAATATTTGTTTGAATATTATGAGGGAAATATCTGTTCAAGAAAGTAGAAATTTCATGTGGGACTAAAAACACTTCAGAAAATATGACAAAAAAGAAAGAAAATAAATTTGATTAGATTTAGATTAATTTTTAAAAAAGTTTAAAAATCATCAGTTAAGGGCGGATGGTCGCACCACATGACATTTTAACATTTTAAGTACAAAAACATGCAGAATAACTCATGATTTCTGAAAAAATAATTTGTTTCCATGGACGTCAGGGGTACTACAGGTATGTGGGGAATTATTATAACATTTTAACCTATTTAACTGAAGAAATTGCAGTTTTACACACGTCGTATATATATATAAAAAAAAAAGAAACAAACAAGCAAAACACAAGAAAATAACTATACACAAATAAAAAGAAAGGGTGGGGGGTTGTGTGTAGTACAGAGTTTTCCTAATGTGGTGTTTGTGTGTGTTTTAGGGCTGTTAAATCAAAGTTGCATTTACATATTTTCTATTCCCTTATATCTTTTGTTTTCTGTTTATTAATCCTTTTTTTTTTTTCACATCACGCATGTTTGTTGTTTCCTCATCAAAAACATTCCTGAAGTTGCGGTTTGTTTCATTCACTCTATTTAGGAAAGTTCTCTCAAACAGGAAACTCTCAGTTCCACCTTGTGATGTCATGTGATAATACAAGAAGTGCTCCACTGTGTTTTTAAACTCTACACACCTTCACTAGAACTGGATAATTTCAGCCCTGGATCTGCCAATTTCTCCTGAACTAAAGGTAAAAAGGAACTGTTAACTTGAAAACTATCAGTACATGAAGATTGGGAGATATAAACAGATTAATAAAAAAAGTATTACTCAAACAAAACCAACTCCAGGTATGTTTTTGAGGACGTAAAAAAGCTCACAAGAGTCAGTTTTGTATAATATAGGACCTTTAATAAATAGTGGGGACTAGTTAGACTCATTCATGGTAAATATACGGCAAATGTAAGTAGTTCATCTCCGATTTTAAGTGTATTTGTACTGAACTTAATCTGTATATTAAAATATTACTAATAATATAATAGTGATAATATATTTGTCACATGTTTCTCTCATATTGTGTAGCCCGGTGGTGGAGTTGGACCGTGTGCATCCTCACATATTCGTTCCGAGCTGAGTTCTGCCCCGTGGAGAGAGCACATTGGTATTCACATGTTACACTTGGCTTCACTGATGAGGATTCAAAGACCTGATTGATTCATGGACTGGAGACTTAGTTAGTCCCACGCTTTGGTCAGAAGTAGAAAGTCATTTGATTCTTATATCATTAAAAAGATACATTATAAAGCTGGATATTTTAAGTTATAGGTGTGTTTTAAATGCTGAGCTCAGTGGAACATATTTTATTTCATAATATGAATTAAACTTGAATGCAACTTTTTTTTAAACTGAAAATTATCCAAATGCAAGGGTGTACGGATCTTAAAAACACAGTGGAGCACTTCCTGTATTACCATATGACATCAGAAAGTGGAACAGAATGTTTTGAGAGAAGAAATAAGCCTAAACCCAATTTTATAATTTGTCTAGTATTTTCATTATTGAGATTATTATTTTTATTTTGTTTGTTTAAATATTGAATTAAAATTTATGATTTTTTTTTTGGGTAATTTTTGGTAATTCTTTATGGTTAATGTGATTATTTGTTGATTATATTGGCTTAAAAATAATTTGATCTATTTGCATTTTTTCTTTCAATTAATTACTGCTAATATTAATCATAAGTTTACTGAAGTAATGTTTATTTTTTGTATTATTTTCTGGTTTGTGGCTCCTCATTTAAGGCTGGTGCAGGTGCATCATGGGTGTGGAGTGGAGTCAGACAGTTTTTTGGCCTCCTGCTGTCACCTTCCCCATTAAAATGTCCCTTTTTTTGGACGTTTGTGTGTCCTAAATCATGTGAATACTCAGTAAAGAGTTTTTAATTGCAGTAGGACACTCTCCGTGGATTTATTTAACTTCTGACACATTTTAAAAGGTGGAAACAGGTGTGGAAAGCGTTGAATCTATGGCTTCATAATTATTTGGACTTTACAAACATTATATAACATAGTATATTAGAAAATACACTGAGTCCTTGAAATGATCCCTAGACATTTTGAACATGGATTAAGACTGGGAGATAAAACATGACATTATAAAAAAAAATTTAAATATCCTAGTGACTTACAACTTTGGACTAGTAATTAGTAGTTTATCAGACATAGTAAAGATGCAACATTATATAGAAATACTTTATATAGTAGCAAAAAGTATGTTCCCACTTATTTTATAATACTTGCATTTGTGTTTGTGCTTTGTAGAACTGGATCCGTTGGCATTGGTCACATTTTAATCAAACCGACAGGCTTGTTTCAGAATGACAATGTTCAGCTTGAGTTCAGACTTTGGAGGCATAAATGTGACTATTTCTGTGTTAAATGGCAGTGATTAAATTCCTCTGTTCTTTATGTTCAATTAAAATCATTCTGAAAACTCTTTCTAACCGTTTTTAATAAGAAACTTCATGTGAAATCACGGTTACACTTATAATTAACATACTGCACATACTAATGATAGTTTATTAAGAAGAAATCTGGTTCATTTTCACAGCTTTTTTTTTATAGCTCTCAGAGACCAGACCACGACTAGTATGCTAATGAACTTCCTGATTACCGAACAATAAGACCGTACACTGTCGACTTATTTGGACCTAAGGAGCTGCTTATATATTAATACAGTTTTGGGTACTGGTCTTAATCTTCATATAGACCAAACCAAACCATGTTACAGGTCAGATCTGTGGAGAGGCCGCCCTGCTCACAGTCAGAATGCTTATTTTTCTAGTTTTTTTTGACCAATAAAACCTCCTGTAATTGAATAAATGTAAAGTAGAGCTGCTTAATGTCATAATGTGGAAAATTCTAGGCAAAAAGTGACACCGTGCAACTTTAAGGCTAATTAGGTGCACTTATTATACAGTATTACCCAAATTACAATTTAAACAGTGAATATTTTTTATCTAAACCAGTGACACACAAGTTGCTGCGGCTTTCCAAACTTTAAAAACATCCGTGCTTCTTCCTTAGTCACTCTTTTTAAGTCTATTTAGCAGTTCCTCCCTGCAGTTTTCAGTCTCACACACACAGTACTTCTTAGACAGTAAAGTATTCACTGTTGTACGTGGTAATGGCTTATTGATCAGGGCTGGTTATCTGACAAAGGAACTGCAGTGCGCTCCACACTGAACCGCGTAATCCCCCCTCGCCTCTGCGTTCGACACACTTCCTCAGGTGAGAAATATCGACTGAGCTGCTCCCATTTTGTCCTGTTACAGAAAGATAAGAAGGGTCCTTTATGAGACCCCGGCTGTCTGTAAAACAAGACAGTAAAAATGTCAACAGGTAGTAACACGGGGGCCAAATGAAATCAGCTCCGTGGGTCTCGGCTCGGTCTGTGGGTGCTGCTATTTATGAAACAGTAGGAGGTAGGGCTACGCAAGGTTTAGATTTTATTTTGACTTCATAACGCCGACCTTCTTGTGTCCCCAGATATGAGTAAATCAAATATGGCTTTTGCTGAAAACAATTCTAACGCTGATTTATTCTTACTTACAAAAGCGCTGGGCGTGATTTAAATCCAGGCTCAAAGCATGTGACGGAAAAGTTTTTATTCTGCATTCTTCTCTCTCGTTTAGCGTTTCTTTCTCTCTTATTTTTATTAAGCAGAAAGCAGAATGAGTCTCACTAGTCTCTCATTTGGGTTGCCAGATTGAGTCCCATGTTAAAACCTCCAAAAGACTCTCCCCAGTGTCTGCACCCATCATGAATCAGTGCTAGTGCGGCCTCTACAGCTCAGAGAGGTTCAGATCGTGAGGCTTTTAATGAGGAAGAACTTGAATGTGTCCCCTCAGGCAACCCAGATTCATTTGTGACTCTAATATATTTTTAAACCCACGAGAGTGCAGAGTACATACAGTTCCTTTAACCTCCAGGTCAGAGATGTACAGAAAAATGTAATATTGAAAATGTATGCATGTTCTGAAGGTTTGCTAAATGAGAATATTCAGTGCAGTGCGAGTTTACAGTGGTTTAGAAATGTATTAAAGCACATGTCATGAAAACAAGAAAACATAAATAACTTGTTTCAAATGAACAGTTTCATTTTTATTCATTAAGAAAATGACTAATTGGAATAACAAATTAGTCCTTGCTGAGAAATAATAACCAAAAATGTCCATATTTTGTGTGAGCAGATAACAGCTGCATTCTTACATTGTTTTTATGTCGTTTAGCAAAGTCTCTTTTGTTACTGAGTCCAAATAGTTTCTAGCTCTTCCCAGAAACTGGCTTTGGATGAGACTTGAACATTTATGGATAACAATAATAGTTTTATTTTAGCATTAAAGATCTTGCACATACTGGCACATTACCGTATTTTTCGGACTATAAGGCGCATCTAAAATCATTACATTTTCTCAAATCAACAGTGGCCTTATAATCCAGTTATAATAATATGTGACCTTTGGAGTGGCCTTATAATCCAGTTATAATAATATGTTTGACCTTTGGTTGTGTTTAACCTCCAACCGATTTGATGTTGTCCACATTAGTCTAATAAAGTATTAGTGGGCGAGTCAGGAGGAGTAATATGTTGGCGACATATAGGGCGACTGTGCAACATACCGGTAGTTCTGCCGTGTGCTGTACAAGGACCCAAAATGCACCTGTTAAGAGACATGCAACATGCATATTTCAGGTTTTGTATTTTAGTGTTAAAACTGAACAATGTTGAGAGGGATCCGGGCATCTTTGATGCCCAAATCACCCAACTGTTAAACTTGTATTTTTGTGTTAGCTACAGCTGAGAGTTATTGTAAATGACCTGAATAAAGTTCGATTTATCCAACGTTTTGTTTCTCTTATTGTGCCTTATAATCCGATGCTCCTTATGTGTGGACAATGACACAACATATTATTTGATACTGCGCCTTATAATCCGGTGCACTTTATAGCCCCAAAAATACGGTAAACATTATCGAAACATAAAAATATATTTTGGTAACAGAAATACTGTTAAATTATGGCAGCAGTGGGTCCTTATACAGGGTGGTGGGCTAATACATTTGTTATTCTGTATGTCTAAAATAATAGTCTGTAACATTACTTAGATAATATAATCCAACAAGTGGAACTTCACAGTCGTTGATCACTGATGGTTACACAGTGAAGATAAATAAACTCCTTGAATTATTTGCTGCCAGGAGAGAAGTGGTCGAAGATGTACAGCATGTGGCAGAGTCTGTGCCAGCCACAGCGTCGTGACATGTATCCCAACTATTTACTGAATGTCTTTCTGCTCTTCACACTATTTCACTCTGCACCGCACTGTCAAATAAAGCCTGCTATAAAAATATAAAAAATAAAGTATGAGTGGTTGGTTTGGCCCGGGTTTAGTCCTGGATTAGTTCTGGTTTCTCTAATCAAGTTTCTGTTTAACTTGTTCCTGAATTAGCCCTGGTTCAGTCCCTTAAGACCTGCAGAGCTTCACTGTGTCAACCCCGACACTCAACCCCTTAGTTTACTGTTTACAAAACCAGTGTCTTTGAATGAACTTTGAGCTCTGGCTACAACATCAAAGACCAAGTGGGCACTCGCCGGTTGTTTCTCTATCCACTGTGGCGAATTGAAGCTACAATCGAGCCAATTTCAACGCACAAAAAGGACAAATTTACACGCTATCCGGTTTGCCGAGCCTGGAATTGCTGCCGCGGCATAGCTAATCACTGAAAAGGAGGATGATCCAATTGTGCTAAGGGAAAATTTGGAGCAACTTCTGCGGGTCGTGCTGGTTAATCTACTAAACATCAAAGGGGGCGGATTGGGAGGACAGGGTCTGAATGGTAATCCAGAGGGAGAAGTCTATGGTCTCCCTGCGTTCATTTAATATCTGTAAAAAGGTTTAAAAGTGGCAGAGGTGAAAGGAGCTATTACCAATCTCCAGTCGATGGGAGTCTTGATGGTGCGCGGTAGGAAGGAGAATTAAATGAGCTCTCTATCCGGGCTCTGTACTGTATCTGTACTGTCAGGTATAGCTGATAAATTGATTTTTACTTTCAAACTGTGAGGGGAATTGGGTGGAGCAATTTTGTAAAAGGTTTTGTAATTTTGATTTGAACTGTGATTGATACAGAGGAAAGCACAAACATCTTTCTCATCCATAAAAGAGCGTTTTTTCACATTTTCCCCAAACAAAACAGTCTGTATTTCTGCTAAAATAGGCAAAAGTACTTGTGTTTGTTTTGATTCGTTTGGGCGCTTCACCTCTGGCTTCCACCCAAACCACAGAGCTGGTCTGTGATTGGTGTGAACCTCTGATAGATGGATTCTCGTGAGTTTGTTGACTCACAGATATTCCCAGAATTCATCTTTCTGCGCAGGTTTATAGTAAGTAATGTTTCACATACATTCTGCTCAGGGATGCAGTTTCAGCTTTTTCAGCTCCAGCACTGATTCTGATATTAAGCATAACCATTACAGTGACTAAAAACAGCATTTATTTCCTAAAATATGAATCAAATAAGACAGATGTGATCCAAATGTGTTATGGAGCTGTCAAATATCTCAAGAACCTACAGAACTACTTGTATACAGAACATTTAAAACATTATTAGACTTTTTGGGCCAACTACGACCAGTAAATAGTCTTAAAGCATCAATATGTATGTCCCACCAGAATCTCGACTGACCCAGATCCAATCCAGCTAATTTTTCAGTATCAGTGCTGATATCTGACTGGTGGTGGTAATCCACATTTCAATACATTTCTTCATTACAATTTGTTGGCATAAAAATGTGATTTATGTCTCTGTTTAATGTATAAATGTCTCTTCATATCATATTATGAAAACAAAAATAACATGTAATACCAGTTTATACGTTTAAGACTATGTTGAAGAATATTAGACCATGTGAGGGCCCCAAACTCTCCTTTATTAATGGAAAAGCCTGAAGTAAATACTGAGGCCTTTACAGACTTACCCCTCTGGACTGTATTTCATTCACATAAAGAGGAGACAGAAACTCTGATTTCCCCTCCACCCGGATGCCGTCCTGGTTCAGCTTTAGGCTGCCCATCCCATCCTGTAACACAAAAACACAAGCACAATATTAACATTTAGCAGGGAGCAAAATATGTAAGGCTGATTTTTCTGACAAGTGTTCAGATTTTGATCATTTTATCATTTTTTGTTAGTACATTTCTAATACATGCAGTAAGATTTGTGCGTTTCAGAACACATTTGTAGAGGTCTAATTAACAGTGTTTTTTCAGTGAGACAGAATATCACAGCTTTGTAGAGGGCATTCTGTTAGATGTCGTATATCTAGTTTCACACAGCTTTACAGCATCCAATCAAACTTTATTTGAATTGGCCCAATTATGAAATGGCAAAGGCTGCAATAATTTGTAGTAATAGACTGTCTTCTGTAAACAACATAATATTTTTTTATGTGAAAATCCTGCTATGCTTGTAGTTAAAGTGGGACTTAACACCTAAACTCCACCCACAACCATATTTCAAACAGAGCAGCAAAAGGAGGAAGAAGGGAGGTGAGGGGAGGGGCGGGTCTGGAGGTAAAAGGAGCAGTGTGATTGGCCGAACAATTATCCACTCATCAAACTGCTCCTGGAGCCGGTACCTGTAATCACCTTGTGTTGAATTATCCCTCCGGCTCAGACTCGGATACGACATCAGGGCTGAGCTTAAACTGTTTTATTATATTTTGTTTGTCCCACTTGTAAAAAATATGGACGCCAATCACAAATCACAAAGCTGTTATTGTTTATCTTCTGTTAGAAGCAGAACGTTTAACATCTGATAAAAGAAGTCTTTGTTCAGTATTGACCTCACCACAACACCGACTACCAAACCCACAGGCAGTGATACGGGCGCAGTAAAGCACTGCCAAAATACAAGTGACTGAAATAGTCATTTAAAGCACCAAAGGGTCCAAACACAATGGAAACAGTTCATCTCCAAGTCGGATGGATAATCGAACACAACTAATGGGAAGTGCAGAGGCAAATGAAGGCAGCACACCACAATGTGGAAACACTAGATAATACTGTTTAAACACCATATAGGTAAGAGAATTTAAGTAATTTATCCTCCACATACGTCTCTCAGTTTAACATTGACAGGAGCCATAGTAACACAATCATTTTCCCCTGGGAAACCATTGGCACCATTATCTAAACTGTGGCTGTAGCTGACTGACCGGTGCCTCTTGGCCTTCATAGTCTCACCACACTTGCTTTATAAACCTCCTCCTTTGGAAGAATAGTCGAGGAGCTTGAACTCTCAAAGATCACACTATGTTCACTTTTGAATCATACTATGTTCATGTTTCATTTCCCCCGGGCCCGAACTATTGACGGTAAATAAACTTTTCCTGCTTAAGACATCCAGTTGGTCTCCAGCCTTTTACTCCTACCCTTTCTTGGACAAGCTTAAAACTTCTACAACATTACAGACATTTTTAAAAGTGTATTGAGTGTTTAGTTCCACTTTAACAGCATAATTAAGACCATGTTCAAAAGACTGTGATTCTTTTATAGGAGATATTTCAGTCTTCTCTCAAACGCTAATGACGCTGCATGTGTTAAAAATGTGGACCTCAGCGAGAATCCTTTGAAAAACTTAAATTGACACTTTAGCCTTAAAAAGAAAAAAAACAAGCCTGCCCTTATAGCGTCTGCAAAGTGTTAGCGTTAGGCGTAGTGCTCCTCTCTAAGCTGCACATGGTGGCCAGGGCAGTTTTGATTGACGGGGCAGAAGTTGGACATGGCGTAGCGATGACAGGCTGACATCCTGCATACGGAGCAGAGCGAGAGGGAAGAGGAGCAGATAATGTGACAGAAGAGCGGAATCGAGAACCTATGGAAATTACAAAGGGGAAATAGCTTCATCTAATAGGAAAAAGATGGGTCTGTGTGGGTCGGCTACAGCGGCATTGGCCTGAAAGATGTCTGCTATTCAAATGATATGTAAAATTCAAATCCGTAGGGACTTTCTGAACTCGCAGTGAAATTGGGCATTGACTTTTTTTGTATAACCGTGCTCACAAGTTATCAGCAGTTTTACATAAGAATTCTGTTAAGGAAAATCTCAAGGTGCGCATATTTTTGCTTATGTAAATGCAATTGTGAATTTGAGTGAAAATGTATGGAGTCTGGAACTGCCGGTGACAGTTTGGAGAGACCATGACAAATACTACTGTTTATAAAGTTTAAAAAGTGCCTGCAAACTCACAACGGACTGTAAAGAACAATAGCAAATCCAAACTCAAATCTGGTCAAAAAGATCTTTAACCCCTTAGCACCTAAATTAATATAGATTATATATAAAACATGTATTGTGTGTTTTTGCCTTTAAGTAGATGGTAAAGGTGAGATTATTCATTTGACTATAGCGAAAATAAATAAGGATTAATGATATGATGTGTGTTCAATTGCAATTTCTTTGCTTAAAAAGGTTCAAATTTCATAATAATTCCCCACATCCCTGTACATACCTCTGACCTCCATGAAACCAAATCATTTTTTAAGGAATCATTAGTTATTCTGCATGTTTTTTGTACTTAAAGTGTTAAAATGTCTCTTGATATAAACTGTTGATTGTTCAAAATGACTCTAAATCTAATCAAATTTATTTTCTTTCTTTTTTGTCATATTTTCTGAAGTGTTTCGAGTCCAACATGAAATTTCTGCTTTATTGAACAGATATTTCCCCCATATTATTCAAACAAATATTGTCCAAGTGTGACCATTTTTTCATTTGTCATGTTTTCATGTTTTCTAATCTCAGTCTCATGTTCATATGACTCAGAACTTACATTAAAGTCCCAACCATGTTTTAGAAAATTAAACAGTTTTAAGGTTATTCTCGGTAGCACCACATGACATTTTTTAAGGTCGTAGCCAATTCATGTACATAAAAACACTAAAATGTTTAATATAAATGTCAAACATAGATTTATGCACTTGACATTGCAAATATTTGAACAAATTTAATAAAAACTAAATGTTAAATAGTTGAAAATCCTTACACATCATTGCTCTGACCTATAAATACAAATTTAGGTATGTTGCAAATGTGCGACAACTACAAACCAGCGCTTGCCAAAGGTTCTGCATGTGCACGAACCGGCGCTTGGGGAATGAAGCCGCTGTCACGGCTTATATCTTGATCCAATCGGTTTGTCGCATATTTGTCTTATTATTGTCTTATTGTCTTAAGGGGCTATATAATAAATGTCAATAAAGGCATATTGATACTAGAGATCGATATACCAGGCCGATATTTGGATTTTAATCAACCATTGGTTTTTCTGGATTCAGTGAAAAACAAACAAGGACATACTGGTCGATCTCTGATACCAAAAAATCATTAGAAGCTCCCAGAAGGAGGCCCCAGGGGACAGGCTCAGGGGAGACTCTCCGCTGGTCCAGGAACAGCCAAGAGACGTCCTGTAGTCCGTGATCAGACTACTGGCCTGGATGGAGCATCAGAAGACGGATGAATGTTTAAAAACTTGCTGGGGGCTACTAAGCTAATGACCACAAGGCCAATAATTATTTAGAATATATTTCTTAAACTTTATAAACTGCAAAGTTAAATTAAAAACATTTAGTGGATTTTTTTGTTTTAATTTATACTGAAAATTGTTTACAAACTACAGATGTTTGGATAAATATGAAAATGTATTGAAAAATCTGCTCTGAAAATCAAGGCAATGCACCTTCATATGTAAAAAAAAATGTTTTGAAGAAATGGAAGTGAATAACATCACTCAAATATTTCCAAAAAGTAACACAAAAGCTTGTGTCCATGATAGTGAAAGAAAAAGTGAAATATTTAGATCTAATTCATCTTGCAGTTTTAGGTGAGTCTGGCTCTCCTTGGCTGTGGTTGTGCGTCTGGCATCCTGATATGAAATGACCCCAGCTTTTACTATACAATACACTTTTATTTCACTGTTTCAAGAGTCGGACGCAATAGAAAGATCCCATTTAGCTTTCAGGCCGCATTCACTTCAAAGTTCTAAGACTAATGATATCCCTGACCATTTCTTTCATGTTATCCTCTTGTACACTCAAAACACTGTGTGATCCATATTGTCTCATTTGTACCTTTTACTCCAATAATATACTCTAATGCCATGGCTCTATACAGAACATCAAAGAGCTGTGCTATGCAACTTACGCTGTGATGTCAGGCATCAAAGAAGTCGTCCTGTCCATTAGGATTAAAAGCAATATAGAAATACTAATTATAGAATTGACAGGTCCAGTATATTGAAACAATTTAATCAGTTGAAGTAAGCCTCAAATATTCCTTTTTTCCTTCTTTTTTAATATCAATGTTTGCATCTGTGCATCAGGGAAACTCTACACAGCATATTGTTCAGTTTAAGCCTTCAATTCTTCAGAAACATTTGGGGAATAATGCCGTATTTGTTGTAATGTAGGCAGTGGTTGAGGTGCGTTTCCTCAATCCAGTGGGGGAAACCTGTCAGCAGTGGATGAAACCTGTGACCCATCTCCAAATCTTAAAGGTGAATCTGTAACTTTTCCGTAGGAGAGTCTACCACCTGCTTGTGTCCGTGAAGATGGTGTATGGCATTAAACTTCTCTACTGGGGGCAAGCTGAAGGTCATATCTGTGGAGAGGTGAGCTCGTTCACAGTAAGAATAGCTGCTTTCGAGGTATAAGCAATAAAATGATTAAATGCAAGATATTCCAGAAAAAGCTATAAAATCAACAGGGCGAGCTGGAGGATTATCTTAAGGCCAGTTTGCAATGACTTTAAATGAATGTGATGAACTGCATTATGTATATTGACTGGTTTTAGCTACCTCCTGAATATATTTACATTTTAAAGACTTTTTCCTCAGTACAAAGATACATAATATTTATTTAATGTCCTATATTATGGAAAACTTGACTCTTCTGAGGTTTTAACCATGTTGCCTGTCCGTCCATGGGAGTGGATCTCTCCTTCACTGTGGTTCTCCTCGAGGTTTCTTGGTTTTTTTTTCCCCACTGGGTTTTTTTGGGGAGTTTTTCCTTGCCGATGAAGGAGGGTCTAAGGACAGGAGATGCTGGGACAATTATTCATTTGCCTGCTTGTTGTTGGACATTCTGTATTTTTGAATTATGAATTAATTATTATTATTATTTTTCTTATTCTGCTTCATTCTCTGACATCTTTGTTTGCTAATTTAACAATTTTGTGAAGCCCGCCGAGATAACTGTTGTTGTGATTTTGGGCTATACAAAAATAAATTGAATTGAATTAAAATTGAATTGATGGAATGTTGTTACTTCCTCATAAAACAAAGCTGAAGCTGTATTTTGTTTCATTTATGCATTATTGGGATGTTTTCCAAACTATCTGCCAAACTCAAAATCCTCTGTTCCACCTTGTGATGTCATGAAGCGGTAGTTTTCAAATTAAGAGCTACCTTTGACCTTTTGTTCAGTAAAGATGGGAGTGTGTGTTAAACATGTGTGAATGAAACAAAACACAACTCCAGGTCTGTTTTTGACGAGGAAACATTATAACATAGACCAAAAACGGCGTAATACTGGCCTTTTGAAATTGCTCATCTCTTTAGCAACGTAATTTAGCTATTTTATCTCGTCTAATCCATAAAGTATAAAGCAAAGAGCCATATTTCTCTTTAATAGATTTTGACAGCCTATAGGTGGAGTGGGGAGCGGGCCAACCATGGTCCGGGGGGACACAGAATAACGGGGTACATTTTGTGGCACAACACCAGAGGCACTGATAGCATCTTTACTCCCGACACAGACTGATGGATCCCGGAGAGCGGAGCAGAGATAGTGGGCGTCCGGGGACACATTCGTCAGGCGGAGGGGGGAGCTGCCAGCCGGAGTTTGTTGACAAAGTGCTAAACTGTGTGTATTGTTGTGGAATATGTCACTGAGACTCTCCTGCGCTATAGATAAAGACTTTGGGTGTCATGGCGGCGCGCTAGTTTTTCCTAATTCTTTATCGAAGCTGAGAAAGAGGGAGAAATACTGAGGGAGAAAGAGACTGAGGGAGAAAAAGAGACTGGGGGAGAGAGAGGTAGACTGAGGGAGAAAGAGAAAGACTGAGGGAGAAAGAGAAAGAGACTGATGGAGAGAGAGAAGGAATGAAGGAGAAAGATGCTGAGGGAGAGAAAGAGACTGAGGGAGAAAGAGAGACTGAGGGAGAAAGAGAGACTGAGGGAGAAAGAGAGACTGAGGGAGAAAGAGAGACTGAGGGAGAAAGAGAGACTGAGGGAGAAAGAGAGACTGAGGGAGAAAGAGAGACTGAGGGAGAAAGAGAGACTGAGGGAGAAAGAGAGACTGAGGGAGAAAGAGAGACTGAAGGAGAAAGAAAAAGACTGAGGGAGAAAGAGAGACTGAGGGAGAAAGAAAAAGAGATTGAGGAAGAAAGAGAGAGACTGAGGGAGAGAGAGAAGGAATGAAAGAGAAAGATGCTGAGGGAGAGAAAGAGACGGAGAGAGAAAGAGACTGAGGGAGAGAGAGAAGACTGAGGGCGAAAGAGACTGAGGGAGAGAGAGAGACTAAGTGAGAAAGAGAAAGACTGAGGAAGAAAGAAAAAGAGACTGAGGGAGAAAGAGAGACTGAGGGAGAGAGAGACTGAGGGAGAAAGAAAAAGAGACTGAGGAAGAAAGAGACTGAGGGAGAAAGAGAAAGACTGAGGGAGAGAAAGAGAAAGACTGAGGGAGAAAGAGACAGAGAGACTGAAGGAGAGAAAGACTAAGAAAGAGAGAGACTGAAGGAGAGAGCAAAAGAGAGAGACAGAGAGAGAGAAAGACTGAGGGAGAGGGAGAAAGACTGAGGGAGAAAGAGAAAGACTGAGAAAGAGACTGAGGGAGAAAGAGACTGAGGGAGAGAGAGAGAAAGAGAGAAAACTGAGGGAGAGAGAGAAAGAGACTGAGGGAGAAAGAGAGAGAATGAGGGAGAGAGAGACTGAGGGAGAAAGATACTGAGGGAGAGAGAGACTGAGGGAGAGAGAGACTGAGAGAGAAAGACTGAGGGAGAAAGAGAGAGAGAGAGACTGAGGGACAGAGAGACAAAGATATAGATAGAAAGAGAGAGAGAAGGGGAGGGTGTAGAGACAGAGAGAGGAAGTGCAGTGAGCAGAATGTTTGGCTACACTCTGCACTTCACGCCTTGTGCGTTTGTATTAAGGTCAACCACTTTTGGCTGAGATTAAGAAAATAGTTGACCTACATAACGCACATTACACAAATGGAGATACACATTTCACACAGATAGAAGTTTAACACAAATTTCATTTTTTTTCAACTACAAAATACCACGTTTAACAACACTAGGAAAACAAACTGTGTAATTAATGCTTAACAATACAAGTACATGTGATAAAATATTTTGTGCGAGAGTGAGAATAAAGTTATTGTAAGTTGTGAAAAGGATTTTGAGCTTCTACGAATACATTTTCTTAATTAATTCTAATCAAAATGAGAAAATGTGCCTCAAATATGCACACATGTTTCTCCGTGTATCTCTCCGCTGCTTTTTTTTCTATTTTATTTTAATTGCTTCATAGATAAAAAAAAAAACAAGAGGTCGGAGGCGTTGTTTTTGAATTATGCTTTACATACACCAACGCGTTTCATCTCCAGTCTTCATCAGGGCAAAGTTATTTTAATTGCTTTCACAAATGTACTTGAATTGACAAAAATAATCATCAAATAAGCTCTGAGAATGCTAAAAAGGCAATCTAATTTCTGAACTTGTCACTTTCTTGACGGCGCCGGTTGAAACGCATTTTCTTCCTTTGCTTTTTTGGGTGTATTAAAATTGCTGATGTGATTTTCCTGTTTTTTATGGTGTTTGTTCACTTTGTTTACCCGTGCAGCCCAGTGCCGCCTATACTCCTTTCATGAATAAAAAAATCCTATTAAAACATCCCACATATTTTTTCGTTCCAGTGCACAAATCCAGCAAAACTAAATGAAATTGGCAATTCAAAGTAAGAGCAAAATTAAAACAGGACTCCCCACTGTGTGATTACAGGGTAGGGACTGCAATTATACTACAATACCATAATGTAATAATAGTCTGAAACATATAATTGTAATATCATAATGTCTGTTCACTCAAAAAATGCTAATTCCAATATTCTGAGCCTCTAGAGTCTGATATTTGTAGCAGCATGTCCTGTACAATACCAGTACTTTACTACAAAATTAACATTTATGCTAAATACATGATAAGATATTTTAAAACACCACATTTATATAGAGAGGGAGAAGTGTCTTGCCCAATGAAATAACAAAGTGCTTTACAGAAAGAGAAATACATTAAAATCACAATACAAACCAATCAATATATAAATAATAATCATAAAATTTAAAAAAAGAGAAAAAGAGACTAGAGATTAAATGAGAGAAAAGGAGTGCAGAACAAAAGCCTTTCAGTCATGTGCACAGCTGAACAGAACCGTTTGGAGCCTGGATTTATAGCCTGGATTTCTAGTGGAGAGATCAGTACCTTGTCTCCATGGAAACGTTATTGCTTTGCCTTGAATGTCCCACAGTTAGGCATTAAAAACTGTTAAGGTTGCTACACAGTACAGTAGAATTTGCCTGATTTTGGCCTGTGCATTTTTGAAACTCCTTGTGTGTGGTGTTAGTGTCAGATCGTAATATCCAAAAATCAGCAAAGCAACGATAACAGACGATAAAACAGAGCGTCAGGATGTAGAGGAGTGACGGACACAGAGACACGAGATACAAACTCAGGAAACAGCGAAAATAAAGACCATTACTCATCTCTTGTAATCTGATAAATTTAAAGTG
>JACN01003681.1:0-14621 GCA_000787155.1 Scartelaos histophorus | reverse complement strand
GGGCTATACAAAAATAAATTGAATTTCATTTAATTGAATAATAAATTGCTACTTAAATGTGTGAATGAAAAAACAGAACAAGAAGTAAGTTTTTAAAGACGTAACCGCATTATAACGCTTAAGGATCCATTCTATTGTCTAAATAAAGAGTGTTTTATTGTCTTTGTCGTATCGGTATCAGTATCGGTATCATTTCTGTTTCTTTACTGTTGAAATTGAGTTGGAAATTTCAGTCCCGTGACAACGCTAATAACGATCACGAGGAAAAGTATCCATATTGACTTTCTTTTGTTGTTTCGTTCGCCGGCGAGAAACAACATTTGGCTCACGATCGCGAATGCTAAACCAGGTCCAGGATTTGGCCGTTATGAATTCCGAGCGACAAATGAGATGCGGCAGGCCTCTCCGGAGGGCTCTCAGTGCAAGTGTGTTTTGTGATCAATACAAATAAGACTCTATTTGGTGGAAAGAGAATGTGCGTCGTGGGCTGTTTTATGAGACCCGGGCTTGCTCCATCAAAGGCACCTTGGAGTAGTCATAAGCCAAATGTCATTCCAGTCATTATCATAAAATAGCAAGCCTGTAATTTACGCAAAATTAGGTCTGCAGGAGGAATGCGTGTTCAAAAAGGGGCAATTCTGTTGACTTCAGGGCTTAAGTGTCACTGTTACTGCATGAAGTTTGTGTATGAAGGGCTGAATGAAACTATATGTATGTAGAAATGTAAAAGATATTTAGCTTAAAGGTCTTTTTATGCTATTTTCTGATCTTTTATAATGTTTCCTCATCATAAACTTACCTAGAGATGCACT
This sequence comes from Scartelaos histophorus, assembly GCA_000787155.1. Classification (NCBI taxonomy): domain Eukaryota; kingdom Metazoa; phylum Chordata; class Actinopteri; order Gobiiformes; family Gobiidae; genus Scartelaos; species Scartelaos histophorus. The sequence goes on along the minus strand of JACN01003681.1, from coordinate 13,809 downwards.
TTCACTGGAAAAATTGGGATAATCTGAATAATAATCTGAATTTAAGGTAAATTTTAGCTGTTAACTTAAGCTTCACAAGGTGGAATAGAGCACTTTAAGCTTTGGAGATGTATGCAGACTAGTAATTGTAAGTAAATGTTTTTGATGAGAAAACAGCATTAAAACATGTCTTAAAGCTCACAAGAGTCGATTTATATACGTTAATATACGTTCTCAAATCAAAATTCAAAGAATCAATCCGAAATGCATTTGAATCGATAAAAAAATAATAAATAAACCACAAAAACTCATTAGTTACATTCCCTGTTCTGATTATGTAAACATTTTTATACATTATATTTCATACAATTGTGGAGTTGACTGTATTTATAGAAGAAATTATGGATAAATCACAATATATCGTCCCATGTACATAGAATCGTGACATGCAGATCATCAGACTCATGGTAATGCACAAAATAATATATCTATGAAATGCCCAACTTTGTCCTATTTATGTAAGTATTGATGCACTTTCACTAGAAAAATATGGATAATCTGAATAATAATCTGAACTAAAGGTAAATTGTAGTTGTTCACTTGAAAACGCTGCTTGCTTCATGACATCACAAGGTGGAATAGAGCATTTTAAGCTTTGGAGATGTTTGCAGACTAATAATAAAGAGTTACGTAAATGTTAATATACGTTCTGCATTATTCTGCGTGTTGGGAAGTACAATGCAGAAATAGCCAAATCTACTCCCACTGAACATCTGTCAAAAATACTGGCTGCCTACAGTAGATTTATCTAATATGTCACTTTATGGATTATGTGTAAAACTCTTGCCTCATTACAATAACTTAATGGATTTTGTTGGACAGGTGTTGTCACAATACTTCAAACTCAATTCTGATACTAAAGAAGTGGCTCAGTACCATTATATTTTTGGCTCAATTTAATATTTTGTTTTAGTGCAGGTTTCAGAATGGATTAGAGTCTAGATAAAGTTTTTGACTACCCATTTGGACCCAGTTGTGTCGAGAATTAAAGATAAAATGTGTGTAGTAGTGGTTTGGGATTGAGAATACACAGTGTTGAGTTCAGATGGGCGTGATTGACAGGTGGATTAGCCAATCAGGGACGACTATCTGTGCGTATCAAAAATATATGGCGGCTTAGGAGGCTTATTTCTGCAGAGTCAATGAGGAAGCGCTGAGATAAATGTGATTTTGTTTGCAAATAATAGACGACCAATGAGCTCCTTTGTTTTACATGTGGCACCGAGAAAAACAAATCTGGCACGAAGGATCAGATGGGGACCAGACCGACGTCCATCTGTATGAAAATAACAGAGAAAAAGCTAAATTAACGAAAATGAAAGCGATTCAAAATGGATCTGTCAAATGTTTGTCTCCATGGAGATGCTGGAATGTTCCACAGTCTGGTATTAAACCTTTATATCTTCACGGAGACCAAACTAGACCAAGTTACAGGTCAGATCTGTGGAGAGGCAGTCAAAAATGCCAGTTTTTAAAGTATTTTTCAGATATAAAGCAACTTATATTTGAATACATGTAAGGTAAAGGTGTTTAATGTCATACTGTGGAATATTTCAGGCAGAGCAATGACTTATCCATAGAAACAAGCAAATGATGGACTCCTAACCCAAAAGTTACACCTTTAACGTACCCCGATAGATCTCAAGTACAACGTTTGACACTCCAACGTCCAAATGTGATGCACAGTTTATTATTTCAGTCAGGAATGTCCACTATATTTGGTTAAACTAATTAATTACCATCTATGGACTGGCCCCGTAACGCTCCCCCTTCGTTTATGGGCTTGGTGTTGCATTTGGAACGTGACCCGCTCTGGCTTTACTGACTTCCCAGACGCCGTTGCCAGGCGGTCAGCTGCAGTTGGGTGGGCTCGTCTCACATACGATCCGGTTTCGGCGCAGCGTTAGAGCCGACCCAGAGCGAGCGGAGAGAGAGCGAGTCCAGACTGGGTCAACATTTGGACACTTCCCCGGAGACCTTCAGCGGTCTGCGGTCTGCTGCCTCGGATAAATAGCTACAGAAAAGTCCCGCGTAGATTTTAGTTCTATTTTTTAGGCCTGTTCTCATCACAAAACAGACCTGGAGTTGTTTTTTGTTCCATTCCCACGTGTTTAACCCACAAACTCTGCATATTTACACGTTTTTTGCAGCTCATTTTGATGTATTATAGGACTTTTTAATACAAATTCGAAGTCTTGATTTGCTGCTTTGAACACATCGTTGTCAGACCTCAGTGGGAGCTTGTTTTCTGGCCTTCTCCTGAACCCAAATGAGGGAATGATAAACCGCCAGAGACAGGATAAACAAAGCCTGGAGAATAGAGCTTGAAGGTAGACATTTTCACATATCAAGGCCAGCAGTCAAGGTGCTATCGAATAAGACGCTGCTTGATGCAATGAGACGGCAATATGTTTTCAATGTGCGATAAGCTGTAGCCATTTTTGTTTTCTTTACATCCGTTGTCAAAAAACAGCCATTTTTATACAAACTCAGCAACAATATATATGCTAGTATTCAAACTGTATTTTACAAGAAGAAAAAAAAGTATATTGTTTGACTGGAAACCAAATGATATATGTGTTTGGTTTGAAGGAGATGCACCTAATTTGAAGTAATAACGTTAAAAAAAGAACTAATTTATTTGAAACTGTAGCTGTTCAAAAATTTTCCTCACTTTTCTAATGCATTCCTAAGTATTTGCTGCAAAAAATGGCAACATATCCTTTCCAAATCTCACAGTACGATATTATTACGATATGCTTCTCATGGTGCGATATCGAGATTTTGGAGAAACGAACAGAATTGTAGATAGATTATTGCTTTTAAAATACCTCGGTGTCAATCATTACCGTCATAATCCGAAGAATTAAAGTAAAAACATGTCTTCCTGTTGTCTGCACTGAAATGAATCATGGGAAATGTAGTTCTTAGGGATGAGACAAGATCTCGTGAGACCAAATTGCAGCCAGATTGTGCACACATGAGAAAAATTATGTCGTGAGATTTTTTTTTCTCTTGAATTTACTTTTGGCTTGGGGTAAAAAGAGTTGAGAGCTGGTGAGTTATGTAATTTAAGAAGCTGTAGTTCCTAAAAGCAGAACACAGGAGAAACTGGAGGGTTAAAATTTCAGGGTAAAATGTTTCAGAGTTGTTTTTAACATAGAAAGTGTTGTTTTAACTATTTGAAAGTTAAACCGCGGTTATTTGATATGGTTGAACTTCCCACCACTTGAAACTCCGGCCAGAGAAGAAGAATTTGAACTATTCTGTACATAAATTCATCTTAAATTAACTAAAATAAAATGCAAAAATAAAACACCTCTTTGTGTTGTTTAGCTAAATCAGGATAACCCTCCAAAGTGTTATCCGTTTACTCTCAAAACATTAATATAATTCTTGATTTTGGGGTTAAACAGGAACTTTGGAACAGTCTTATTCAATTAACATTTCCAAAAAAAGTTAAATTAACTCTAGAACAGATTGGACTCATATAAACTTAGAGAAAATGTTAAAATTGATTATGTGAGAGTCAATTTTTTAACACTCCACATTTTGATTTGTACTACTATGACCGCTAAAGTATTAATATAAGATAAATTAAAACGGTCAAGCTAAAATTGTGAAATAAGTTGCAATTACAAATATGTTAAACTCTTGTGGACCTGATTTCGTTTCATGAAAATTTAACTGTTGCTACTATAAATCAAGGCGTTTAAGCACAGGAAGTTGTGAATTGGTATATTGTGACAGCCCACGATATTATTGAGAGACATTTGACGATACAAATCACAATATTTCTGTTATTCCTACACCCCTAACTGATAGTCCATGTGGTTATATCTCATTATAAAGCTTACCCTCTATAGAATACACCCATTTAATCCTATTTACTGACAGGTAAATGCCCCAATATGTGACGCCGCATCATTATATCTGTGTTTTAATTGTTTTCCTTTAAGTCTGCATTGCCTCGTGTGTTTTTCGACCTCTCGTTTGGTCCAAAATGCCGTCATCTGAAAGCACAACACAAGGAATGGTATGCACTCGAAGCTGGAGCGGGCTATAAACAGGAGAGACATTCTACAGCCTTATTTGTGTGTGTTTATGGAGACCTGTGAGAGCTAATGGCCTTATATAGGATTGTTTGGAAAAATCTTGCCATTTAGTCATTCAAGCAGTGCAGTCTGGAGCTTAAAACTTATAATGCCTCCGTGGTTACGTCTACTGATAGTTTTTTCAGTGCTTTTCAGTTTTTTTCTGTGAATTTATTCTGAAAGTGTTGCAATTTGTGGTTTATGTTCGCAAAGTTTCAGTATTTAAAGGTGCATTGTGTCACGTTTCTAGTCGTTCTAGTCTGTAATGTTTCGCAGTATGAGATTAAACCTTTCTATCCTCATGGAGACCAAACCAGACCGGACTACAGCTCAGGTCTGTGGAGAGGCAGCTCTATTCCCAGTCAGACTGCCTGTTTTTCTAGGTATTTTTGAGCCATAAATCCACCTGTAATTGAATAAATATAAGGTACCCCCAAGGACCCCCAACCGAAAATTAAATTTTTTTCACCTTAAAATATGAACTGCTAAAAATACAACAAATATATGCTTTTAACACATGTTTATAGACATCTAAACTACAGGATTAGCTCATTTTTAGTCCCATTCCACCAACGAGAATCAAGTTCAGTAGTATTAATATGTTCTATTACATAGTTCTGTAAATATTGCAATTTGTGGTTTATGTTTCCAAATCAGGATTCAGTTTTTAAACATATAATATGAAATTTGAAAGTTCCCTTTATTGTTTGTTACACTAATAGTGCCTGCGCACGTCATGAACGGTTTACAAATGACTTTATGGCAGTCTTGGACGCTGCGATAACTTATCTTCCAGCACTTTTTAAAAGACTGAAGAAAGTTAGTAACACTATCTACCTCTTTCTCTACTACTTCAGTGTACTTTGTCCCTCCCTCAAATAACTTACAGACTGTTGTGGCTTGTTTCAAAAGAATGGCTGGTTTCCATTTGGGCCCGACTATCTACGAGCCAAAGGGGGGCATTGTTCCTTTTGCTCCAACCAAGGGGAAAAAAACCCCTGAACTGGCATTTGTTACAGTTGCTTTGGGAGCGGTATAAAAGCAATTGGAACTCCTGCTTTGTTTAATCACACTCTGTCCGATCGTGAAGCTGCAAAACAGTTGACGTCTCTAGTGGAATACCCCGCCAAGAAATCGAAAACACATTACATAAATTATTCTTCAGCTGTATAGACTCACCGCGCCAATGCAAACACAAACCTCGGCGTGGGGTAGATTGGAGATAATGACCGACGCTGTTCATCTATTTAGCGTTGTTTTTCGTTTCGCTGCGTTTAAAATGTTCGCCGGACCAAGCTTTTTGAAGGCGGACAGTGTAACCTTTTGGTTTTGGGTCCGTCATCTTCTTATTTGTCTGGATATATCACTGCTTTGCCTGGAATTTTCCACGGTATGACATTAAACAGCTCTTTATTCGTGATTGTTGGTTTTATAGCTCAAAAATACCTAGAAAAAAAGCGTATTCTGACTGTGAGCGGGGTTGCCTCTCCGAAGATCTGGCCAGTAAGTTGTTCTTGCTTAATCTCAAGGATCCTCCACCCGAAAAGTCCCGCAAATCGCCTTTAAATCAAGCGAAAATTAGATCGGATTTATGCCCGCATACGCCGACGACATGAGAAATAGGTATTGATTTTTAATGAAGTCCGCACGGTTTGTTAAAGTCTCGGCGCTGATGTTATGATCCGTGTAGAAAAGACCATTACCGGGACAAATTGGACAGGAACGAGAAGAGACAACTGAAGACATGGAAGTGCCTGGTTAGGGTAAGGCGGCGGAGAGCAGTTGTAATTACGCTCTGATTATGTGTGCAGCCGAGCCCCCGGGAGCCCGACCATATTGCCACTCCGCCAACGATATCATTCACGAGGACGGATCTCTTGGTAGGGCAGTCGAGACGGATCATTTGCAGGCGTCGTCAGCGGCATGATAACAGCTCTTAATGTTCACCTATGGACAAACCGGGCTGTTGTATAATACTAGAGTAGAGCGCGTAGGAAGACAATGGTGCGAAAGATCAAAGCGTGGCGTCTTCGTGTTGAAACCTGCGTCCTGATTTACTATTATCATGAACAATGTTAAGCTAATGGCGCGGGGTTTTTTATACTGGATGAGCTGTGTGCGTCTTATAACTGCAATTATAATTATTTACACCACTTTGAACTAGGCCCAAGATTCAGCCGCAGCCCAGTATTTAAGGATAATAATTAGCACATAGACTTCCAGTTAACGCGTCAGACCTCTGAACTACAAATACAGACAGTTTGTGGTTTAATCCAAGCTCTGATTTGTGCACGACCGAGATACTTTACCCGCTTTGTCTATGCATCAGTGGATGGTTCGTTTTCTCGCCTCACGACCAGAAGATTGTTGGTTTGACACCCGGACCTGCTTGGACGTTTCTGTGCAGTTGTGTCTGGGTGGTTTTCCTCCAAACAATCCAACAAAAAGCACAAATATTTCAGATATTTTGGGTATGGAGTAAATGAATAATGATCTGTAAAGGGTCTTTGTGACATATGTCTGCAAAAAGCGCCACATAAATAAAAAATTAAATTAAAGGACACGTCATAATACAGTGTACAGGTCCATCACGTATAAGGATCTTCAACAGGAAAAGTTTAAAATGTAGTTTCTATTGAACTTTTTCAAATATTTACGTCAGGTCTGCATAAATCTATGTTTAACATTTATATTAAGCATTTTTTGGTGTTTTTTAATGTACATGGATTGGCTACGACTTTAAAAAATGTCACGGTGCGACCAAGAATAACCTTAAAATTGGGATGTTAATCTAAGTTCTGAGTCAAAAATGGAGATGCTCGGACAATATTTGTTTGAATATTATGAGGAAATATCTATTCAAGAAAGCTGAAATTTCATGTGGGACGAAAAACACTTCAGAAAATATGCAAAAAAAAAGAAAGAAAATAAATTTGATTAGATTTAGAGTCATTTTAAAGAAGTTTAAAAATCAGCAGTTAAGGGCGGACGGTCGCACCACATGATATTTTAACATTTTAATTACAAAAAATATGCAGAATAACTGATGATTTGAAAAAAATGATTTGGTTCCATGGAGGTCAGAGGTACTACAGGTATGTGGGGAATTATTATGAAATTTGAACCTTTTTAATTGAAGAAAATGCAACTAGACACACGTCACGTCATTGATCCATACATCTCTCACCTCAAAATCTGGATCTTATAATGTAAATCGACATGGAATTTCATCAAGCTTTGAGAAACATCGTCCAGCACCACTGTGACAGACTGGTGGATGACTCTCTGTTGGACCTTCTGAACACTCGAGTCCTTCAGAGGTTCTGGGGTTAACTAGATCTAGCTGGATGTGCCTCATGTTCCATCTGACGTGTGAAGATAACTACAGGCGTGCCGAGGCGTACAGTGTGTGTCAGTGTGCGTCAGTATGCGTCTGAGTGTGTGTGTGCGTCGTCGTGATGGATGCAGACTGCTCCTCATGTGCAAAGGAGGAGATAATAGGAGCCAAGAAGTCAGGGGCTCACACACCCGCTAATAACACAGAGCTGTCAGGCGGACGTGACTGGACAAAGCACATGTTGTTTGGACTCAGACTTGGGCTTTTTGCTCATCTCTGGCTGGCACCAAATTTCAATCCTTTGTCAGCTGTAAGCTTTGAAGTGAATGACGAGGGAAATACGAGACTGTGGAATCATTTTATTGCAATCTGCTAATGCAATACCTCAAAATAAATGGTTAAGTTAGTTAAATTAGGCTGATCATTGTTCTTCACTTGGAAACCCATTGATAAATGAGCCATATTGTTGCTTTGGTTGAACTTGCTGAGCTAGTTGGTTCTGAAATTTTGTGATTTAGTCAATATTCAGAATACAAATATCCAGTGTCGTCTTATTTTTCTTCTCATATCATGCAATGCTACACAATATGCCAATTTTATATCTTTGGTAAAACTTTGAGTACCATTTTTGACTTTGTTGATAATGAAAATCTGGATTCTGAAGACATGACTCCATGAAGTTTGCTTAGATCACCAATTCAATATCTTTTTTTCTCATTTTCCAGTCTAATCTACGAAATATTGAATCCTAATTGCGCCTTTGCTTGTCCTGGAATTAGATTTATGTTTAACTTCTCTAGATTTCACAAATTCTACAAACTTTCTAAAATGTTACTCTTAAATTTTGTCAATTCATATTTCAGTCTTTTTGTCAATTCTCCTGGGCGAGTTTAAAATATGAACTTGGAAGAGAATCCTTTTATTGAAACATAAATCGCAAATCTTATCGCAGTCGCAATTAGGTTTTTACCCCAAATCGTTAAACTTTATAATCTCATGCAGAGCTACCGTACCAAGCATTAGGGATGTCAGAAGTATCGAAAATCAGATATTAAAACAAGAGCAATCTGAGATTTCTGATCTCCACCAAGGGATGACATGGACACAGAATCTGGATCTGGATCCGGATCATCACCAAAATTTTACAGAGTCGTCCCTGCACCAAGATCTACCTCTGGTGACAATTTCATGAAGATCCGACCAGTAGCTTTAGAGAAATCTCACTAAGATTGTATATCCAGATCCAGATTCCAGGTCCGTATCTGGATCATCACCAAAATTTAATGGAGTGGTCCTTGGGCCAAGATCTACCTCTGTTTAAAATTCTATGAAGATTCGTCTAGTACTTTCAGAGAAATCCTGTTCACAGAGAAATAAATAAATCAAAAAATAAACCAAATCGATCGCATCATCTCCTTGGCGGATATAACTAGTATCGAAAGTAGATACTCATTTGAGCGGGTATCGATACTTCCATGGACCACTGTGGAACCTGAAGGATTACACACACATAAGGCCACATGGTAATATAAATAAACTAAGATTTGATGTTTAAAATGATTAAGTAAGAGTGTTTTTATCATTGCGGTATTTGTTTCAAGTCTATTCCTTAGTATCGAGATCAACTTTGAAACGTTAGTATGGTGATAAGGCGATAACACTTCCAAGAATAACAACTTTGCTTGAGTAAGATCTCCCATGACCCCACCCCGCTCGTCTGATGTGTGAGCAGAGCCGGTGCGGTGGTCTCACGGTCAGATGACACCTACCGCCCGCCTGGTCCGAGCGTCCATAAAACCAGAGACAGCTGTGTGATGATTGGAGCCTGTAATCCCCCCGCTGTGTCCCCCGCACTAAATGCCCATTATTATCTCAGCATCTCGGCCCTAACTCACATCATTTAGACTTCACGTCCTCAGGCAGCTCGGTCGGAGATATCAGTTTGCTCCGTCAGAGGGAGGAGGGAGACAAGAGGACCCCTGGTGGCTGTGGAGCTGTCTGCAGAGCTCCAAGAAGCTTTTAATACAGTGAAGGTTTTAGATAGTACCACTGACAGTTGATAAATGTCAAAATTCTGCACCAGTGTGATGGGAAATATGTTGTACAAAAGATTAGATTAGATAGTACATGAACAATATTTGTAATTCTTGTAATATTTGTAGAATTTTAAAGCAAAACTGTCGGGTCTGGATGGTCGACCAGCTGATACTTTGCGCTGGAGGTGTTCTACATGTATCTCTATTGGCGAAATGTTCAGCAGTTACCGTCGTGCAAACACAAAAAAATAAATAAATTAATTAATTTAAATGAAACAACCCCGTCGTGCAAACACAAAAAAATAAATAAATTAATGAATTTAAGTGAAACAACACATTTTCAGGAGCCTGTGATCAGTACAAGTGCTGTTTCGCTCACTCTTTGTAGTTCCAACCGATTCAGCTCTTTCTGGTCAGATTGTGTTCAAATAAAGCTCAAATTAAGTCTAACTTGAGTAACAGAGCTTCAAACAGAGAAGTGCTTCCAGTTAGCAATAGTATTAGTAGTTTAAAATATTATTAACGGTTCTAACAGTAAGGGAAGCGTCTATCAAAAGCATTAGAAATAGTGGAAGTACTTTTTTGTAGTTCTAGTATGGGTATTTTTTTTAAATAATCATGCAAATATTTCATGGTTCCAATGGTAGTATTAGTATTTGTAGTAGTATCAGTAGCAGCAGTGGATGCAGACTCAGCAGGAGGAGTGTACAGGATAAGATAAGATTTGCCTTTATTAGTCCCACAGTGGGGAAATTTCAGTGTTGCAACGCACAGTTCAAGAACAGCAGGAAAATTGAAACATGCAATAAAACAAGAGAATAAATAATGGCTTAAACATATTTTAAGAATAGAAAAAAATAGACTCTATTATGTACAATAAAAGTAACAGTGCAGCAACAGTATAACAAAGTAACGTGGTAGTATTAGTAGTACTAATACTAGTTGTACTACTACAGTTGTAGTACTAGTAGTACTAGTTGTAGCAGCAGTAAATGTAATGTACAGTATATCAAAGTAATGTAGTAGTGCTTGGTAGTAGCATTAGTAATCGTATTAGCAGTAAATGTAGCCTCAGCAGGAGAAGTGTACATTATACCAAGTAATTAATGTAGTAGATCTAGGTAGTAGTATTAGTAATCATACATGTATTAGTAGCAGTATTAGTAATAGTATTAGTAGGAGCAGGAAAAGTGTACAGTATACCAAAGTAATGTAGTAGTGCTAGGTAGTAGTATTAATAGAAGTATTAGTAGCAGCAGTAAATGTAGCCTAAGCAGGAGTACTGTACAGTATAATACAGTATACCAAAGTAATGTAGTAGTGCTAGGTAGTAGTTTTAAAAGTAGTATTTGTCACAGCATCAGTAAATGTAGCCTAAGCAGGAGTACTGTACAGTATAATACAGTATACCAAAGTAGTAGTGTTAGGTAGTAGTAGTAGTATTTTTAGTAGTAGTAGTAGTATTAGATGTTGCAGCAATACCAAAGTAGTAGTGTTAGGTAGTAGTGTTAGCAGCGGAAAAAGTAGTAGTATTCAATGTAACACAAGCATTATCAGTTGTAACATGAAGTTGTGTGGGGCCAGGTTGATTATAAATCAGTCTGACCTCCGCTGGCGTCATCCGTACAGTCGTGTAGTCAGTCCTGCATTCTTAGGATTTTTCAGATAAGACCTGCATAAATGAAGTTACAATGAAAGCTACAGTAGAAAGTAGGTCCTTCGTTTAGATTTAGCCCCCGGGCATATTAAAATAGCTATTTTGAAAAGTAAAATATTGCTTAGGGCATTTTTATTGTGCAGTATACAGTATAGCAGGTTGTTTGGTTAGAAGAATGATGCAATTACGTTTAACTGCAGTTCTGTGGACTTGGTTGAATGGAAAAGCCATAGGCGCAGAAGCCATTTTGGGGCATTTTTCCAACAAGGTTTTGATTGAATTACATGTTGTGCGCTTCACTGAGTTTCCGTCTATGTATCTTGGCAGCATCGTGTGTCATTAGACCATGTTTGTAGAGAACGACGTTTCTTTTATGTATAAATTAAGGGTATTGTAATACGTCGAAACGGTCAGAATAGACGCTAAATTTAATTCGTTTATTCGTTCAGAACGTCAACAGGGTCGAGTGGCACTGTGTAACTTTTCGGGTGGATGATCCATCACGCAAATGCATTTTTTTTCCACAGAGATGTTATTACTTTGCCTGTAATGTCTCGCAGTACGATACTGAACCTTTCTTTTTTCATGGAGACCAAACCAGTCCAAGTTACAGGTCAGATCTGTGGAGAGGCGACCCGCTCACAGTCAGAATGTCTGTTTTTCTAGGTATTTTTGAGCAATAAAACCACTGTTGTTGAATATATGTATAAATTAGAGCTGTTTAATCTCATATTGTGGAACATTCCAAGCAGAGCAATGACGTATCCATAGAAACAAGCAGGTGACGGACCCCCAAAGAAAAAGTGACATAGTGCACCTTTATAATAGTTACTGAATCAAATTGGAAAACAAAGATTCAAATCCCCTTTTTGTTTCAATGGGTCAAACGCAGAGGACATTTTTCTCCACGTACGACAATATCGTATGCCTTACTTTAAAGCTGCACTGTGTCACTTTTCTAGTCTCTATGGCGATGCTGTAGTTTTTCCTAGGATGTCATTAAACTAATATATCTTGCACGTTTTTGTTTCTCAAAATAGCACAAAAACATGCTTTCTTCTCCACAGATCTGACCTGCAACTCGGTCCGGTGACTATGACCCGCTTGTCTCCGTGGAGATAGTTAAATTAAAAGCCATAGTGTAGAACATTCCAGAAAAAAACGGCAACATCTACGTGGAGTCGAGGAGGTTGCGAACTCTATCAGAAAAGCTACGCCGTCCAACTTTAAATAAAAGTTCAACGTTGTTTATTTCAGAGCGCAGTTTTATTCTGAACCTGCCAGGCGATGCCGAGCAGAGCGGAGCTTCACCACCACTGTTTTAAGCCGGAGGATTAAATATATGAGTTTTACAAGAGGCCACAACACACGAGCAACGCGAAGAACCAAAATGAAATGTCAAAGTTCTCCGCAAAAATATGACAGCTTATTATTTTTCAAACACGGCGTTCTCTGAGGGCTTTGGATGGAGCCCTGTGAAGTCTTTCCAGTAGGCAGACGCTTGTACTAAAGAAAGATGGTAAATATATAGTTGCTGGTCAAACTCCAGGCTTTGTTCTTGACTCTCTTGAGATGCCTTGCTAAGGGGTTGCGGGAAGCCTATAAGCATTTCTATTCCTCTTGTCAGCTGGCTCTAGCAGTGAGCGAAGTTATCCCCCAGCGGTGTACAGTACATGGGCGTCGGAGGAGGGGCTATTCTCGCACACACGCCATCGGAAACTTCAAACAGGAAAAAGGGGCACCCAGTGTTTTCACAATTACTTCTTATAGGCGTAGGAGCAGGCCGAGCTGAGAAATGCGATACAGGGAAAGCCCCGAGTGAAAGCAGATTTGAGCTGTACATGTAGTAGGACAAAGAAGAGGGATTTTGTATTTTGAGACCTGGACAAAGCGACTGTCAAAACTGTGAAACCGCAAAATTCGCTTCTGGCCACAAAAATGACTACAGTACTGCAAATGTAAAACAAGAGATTGTAACTGTATGAATATCTGGTTACGTTGTTTTATTTTGTTTATAGGGTTGCCAAAGGTTGCAGAAATCAGATACGAATCGATGCAAGAACTAGTATTGAAATTAGATATTCATTTGAGCAAGATTCAATTCTAAAAAATGACATGAAAATCTTAAAAATGATCTTGAGCTGCATCAGAACAAGTATAAGAAACAAAGAAAATGCTGATTCGATGTTGGAAATCTCGTTCTCTCGTCTAAAGAAATAGTGTTTTAAATTATCTTTGTGGTATCAGAATCCGTATTGAGTCTACTTCTTAGTATCAATATTAAGTTTGAAATTTTTGTATTGTTTAGCCGACAAATCGATAAGCATTGATGTGCGATGTTCATTTGCCGTTAAGAAAACAAAATTAACCTTCTAAAGCTCTGCCTCATTGATCGGGGGACCTTTGTCAAAATCAAAGTCATGCATTTCTGTATTGCACGAAAAATGCCGCACAAATCCACATTTTTCGTGTTAAAGGTGCATTATGTAACTTCACCCGTTATTTCATTGCTGTGCCTGGAATGTTCCACAGATCTACGTTACATTTATTCAATTAGAGATGGTTTTATAGCTTAAAAATACCTAGAAAAACAGGTATTCTGACTATGAGCGGAATTTCTCCACCGATCTGTCCTGTAAATTGGTC
>KN499974.1:0-14369 GCA_000787155.1 Scartelaos histophorus | reverse complement strand
TCGTGTTAGCCTCTTCTCGTTCACCTGGAGCAGAGTTAGCTTCCTCAGAGCCTCACTCAGCTGCCTCCTCACCTCCTCTGGGCCTTTGTCCAAAGTGTCCAACAGCTCCTATAACAAAAATAAATCAAGAAAACAGGATCTTATTTCTTTCAAGTAGTCCTGCATATTACTCATGCAATTTTATCCTCATTAAAAGTGGAGTACCAGATTTTCAAACTGCAAAAGGAGGAAGTATTTAGTATTAGGAATTGCAGGCATTTTAATCTGTCTAAAAGCCACCACACACTACAGGGGAATTTTCTTGTGATTTACTTCTCCCCGAGTCCAGGGACACGACTCTTGACTTTGTGTCTTCATGTGCAATTTTGAAGCTGCTGCGCTCCTCATGAGTGTGATTATAAAGCCGCAGTGTCAACGTGACTCTTAGCTGCTCTATCATATGACAACCACTAAACATCAGCAACATTACGGTAACAGCCAGTAAAACTGAGCACCTGGGGCAGAGGAGTGACGAACACAAGATACAAACTCAGTAAAGAGCGACAATAATAGGGGGATTCACTCATCTCTTGTAAAGCTGTAAATTTAATCTGCAGCATTTTCATTCATATAATCCATAGAATTTGAAATAATGACAACCAGACCACAACAGTGCTGTGAATCAAGTTTGAAATGTTCTTTATAAGGAAAAAGGCGAGAGTAGTTGCTAAAATGCATCTGTTTATATCCACACAGCGCATGGATTGAGGTGAAGCTGCAGATTAGAGATACGTCCTATACCTTGTCTCGTGTGTGGGGGCTCATGGCTCTCACACACTCTTTTAGAAAAGCATTCATTCCCATATGCAATCATTCGCAGGCACAAATATTTCTTATTTATAAAGAAAATGTTTGGTACCCCAGGTTTAAAGCCATATAAAGCCACATACTATGTAACTTTTTGGGTGGGATGTCCACAACAAGCTTGTTTATATTTGTTTATATAGATATGTTATTACTTTGTCTGGAATTTTCTACACTATTAAATGTATCCATCTTGCATTTATTCAATTGCAAGTCTTTTTATTCCTCAGAAACACCTACAAGCATTCTTAATGTGAGATGGATCACCTCTCCACAGATCTGACCTGTAACTTGACCTTTATCATCATCTGATGAAAATCAGATGATGGGGAAATAGACAAGTTGAACGCTACACTGTGGAATAATCATATGCACTATGTGTTTGGAGCAATCTTCCCTATTCAACATCAACAAATTATTTCAAATTTAGATTTTTTTGGCTATAGACGTGACTTACATGATACTGTTTTACTATGACTGCGTCCACCTGCTGCTGCTCCTCCAGTCTGCTCTTTGTCTCTGTGAATGCCTCCTTCTCTTTCTCCCACGCACATTTCTCACTAGGAAAAAAACATGATATGTTTAGATTCACATCAGTAATTATTAGTAATTAGTAGTATGGTTGTCAAAACTAATGAAAATCAGATTCTAATCAATAAAACAAGTATAGAAACTAGATACTCATTTTAGCAAGGATCGATACTACAAAAGTCACATTCTTGAGCTGTATCAAAACAAGTAGGAGAGTAGACTAGCATACGCACGTGGACCACTGACCTACTTGGACAACTAAAGGATTACACAGATACAAGGCCCCATGGTAATATAAAGGAAAGTACTATAACTGAATGTTGTAATGAAAATCAATCCTCTATTATCTAAATAAAGTGGGTCACCATATCACTGGTCTTTTAAAAAAAACCTTTGTTTGGAAATAATTCTGGAAGTGAAATTAATCTTTCAAAACCTTTGTCAGTAATAACTGGATTCATACTGAGAATCTAAACTCTACAAATACAAAACTACTATATTGTGTACTATATTATTATTATCATGGTATCAGAGTCAGAACTGAGTAATAAAAACTAATTGGCAGTGTTTATATGTACATGTTAAAATAACTGACCTGAGGTATTCCTTGTAGAGCAGGCCTTGCTGGTGGCTGATCACTGCAAACTTCTCTTTGTATTCCTCTAAAGTAGAGCCCAGTTTGTTGGTCAGCTCCTCCTGGTTCTTCAGCTCCTGATTTAACATAAATAATTAACAGATCCAAAGTATTATATTTTAAGTCTTTTTCAATTTTTGTTTTTTTACTTATTCTTATTTTGAATTTTTTTAATATTATGAGCTAGTGTGAACCACTCAAAGTCATTTTCCTTGACTTTTAAATTATAGCACATATTCTATTAGATTTAATAATGAATCAAATAAATAAAGTGATATTTACAAGTTTAAACTGTGTAGAAAAATGTGTTCACTAATTCCAAGTTTAGAGCTTTAGTGCACAAGTACTTTCCTTGGGCAAAACCCTTTTAAGACACTATTAATGGTGACTGGGAGGCCATAGGCACAGAATGGATGCCACATCACTGTCAGTCTGCCTCGGCCAAACAAGACAAGGCTAAAGACATTATATTCCACTCACTGTACCCATTTAAATAGCAATGGTAAATCTATAATCTATCAGTATAGTAGACAGTAGAATTAGCAGAAGTAAAAGTAGTAGGAATACAAGTAATAGTAGTAGTAGTACCTGTAGTAGTCTGACAGCATACTCGTTAAGAGAGCTGATGACCTCGGTGCTGCTCAGGTCCAGGTCTTGGGGCAAAGGGACCAGTTTCAGAACTGAACCAGGACTGGACTTTCTCAAATGCTCCAGCTCACTCTGCAGCCGGGATACCTTGAAACATTTAAAGTACGTATGCAGGTTAGACTACACGCCAAAACGTTGAGAACGTTGTTAACATGATTATATTTAAAATTGTGGTAATTATACTGCATAGTTTTCCCTGGTTTGATAATTTCATGATTTAGAACTTCATATATTGACTATGTATAAAACCATTATATCCCAGCTTGAGTGCTCCTGATACTGGGGTCTGGAATCGGGCTCCACCTACTGGCACCAGATGGAATTACTATAGCTAAAACAATTTAACATGGCCAAACCTCCTTGTCAAAGACTGATCTCATTAGATCTAAGAAGTTAAGCAGGTTGGATGGGAGACCACTGGAAACACTAGGTTTCACAGTAGGGCAGCAGTGATCACTTGGAGTAGCTAGAAAATTTCTATATAATTAATGCAGAATTTTGCATAGTTGTGGTCTGCTTACAAGTATTATTAAAATCTGCAAAAGAAAATATTAAACTTATGACCCCTTAATCCAGAACACAATTCCTTGAAAACCGGTTGTCTCTAGTTCAGCTCTATAATCATCTCCATATTATGTTTTCCTCTCTCACTACATTCCTAAATTACATTTGTTTATGTCGATTTTTACTTTGATTCAAAACAGAAGCAAACCAAATATATGCCCAGAAATGCTCTGGGACTAATTGGTCGCCGAAGACTTTGTGGTCCATAAATAATGCAGATTTTCAAAGTGCTAAAGACTCAGTAGAGGTTTGAATGTAGAATTTGGATGAAAATGAAAGAGCAAAGCGGAGATGCCATATGGTTTAACATGGGGCTGTGAGGAGCCGCCAGAGATATGGTGGATTATAAATGTTTATCTACACACACTAACAACACTGTGAAAGTGGAGAGGGAACACTGTGTTGGCGTTGAAACTGAAATAAAGCTGTCAAAAGTATTAATACTACTTGCACAATGCAATTTTTTGCACTGCGGTGAACAAACCACTACAATTGCAACAGGCTTATTTTAGCCTATTTGATCAGAAATAGACTATTTAGTTTGGGGAAAAATATACAAAGAAGTGCTTTGTGCATTGGTGGAAAATATGTACTTTCAGCTTATTCTGCTGTTGTAATTCTTTGACTAGTCAAGGACTAATTCGTTTTTGAATCATCAGCTCCAGTCATGGGTTCCCACTGCTTTACGTGAGTGCCTTTCCAGATTGATGTGTAGGACTCTATTATGAGTGCTGCACATAATTTTCCACAGTGGTACTTTAAAGGCCAACTATATTGTTTGGTAGAGTTTTAACACAACTGTACCATCTGTAAATTAGATGATATTTTGTTTTGTTTCAAACCACACCCTTAGCTGTAGTCTGTAGAGTTATTGTTGTATTTGGAACATGTGTGTACCTTCTCCTTAGCAGTAGCCAGTTGTCCAATAGCATTGGTGGCCTCCTCTCTGGCTGCCTTCAGCTCCAGTCTTAGCTCCTCGTTTCGGCCAATCAGCTGATGGAGGTGGGACTGAAGAAGGGAGTCTGCGCACTTCAACTCGGAGGACTGCAACATGCACAAATTCAAATTATATTTTGAAATCTTGTCTCTATGGGAAAATATGTCCTCTGTATTTGACACATCCTTTTCCTGTCTGTGACACTGTGACATTTTCATTAAAATAAAAATTAAATCAGTTCTGATACAGCTCAAGGTCATTCTAAAAGCTATTCAATCTGATGTTTATTTTATGTGAATGTGACTTTTTTCATATTGATACCTGCTCAAATGGGTATCTAGTGGCAATCAAAATTATTCAGCCTACTGCAAATTAAGTTTATTGGTAAAATGTACAAACTAGCAGCTGTTTACAAAAAATAAATGAAACAAGAACAATTTAAATAGCTCAACACAACTAATATTACAAGTGGTTTCTCCAAATTCAACACAAAATGCTACTTTTAAAGACTACTGCAGTCTCAAAATTATTTAACCACTTGAATAGAATTCCCCATAAAAGCACTTTTGCAAATCAGGTGAGGTCTCAAGCACCAGATGCGAGCAGTCAAGGGCTTCATTAGTTGCATCAGGTGCTTGACATAGAACCCCTCAGATATCTGGACTGTCGATGGTGACATTTCATTGTATGTCCATTGCATGAAATATGGCTAAGTCAAGAGATTTGTCCAAAAAGTTCAGAGAAGAGATTATTTCCTTGCATAAACAAGGAAAAAAGGATACAGAAATATAGAAAAGGCACTGAATGTTCCTAGAGAAGCACAGAAAGTTTAAAGTTAAAGGAACAGTGGCTACACTACCTTGGACAAGAGGAAACTATCAACAGCTGCCACCAGGTAGTGAGAAACCCCTTGAGTGACTACAAAAGACCTGTAGCAAGACTTGTTGGCAACAGGCACTGAGGTTCCACTATGGCTTGGTTTCAGAAGAAGTCCAGGAAGATATTAGAGTGGCCTTCACAGTCGCCTGACTTGAACCCCATTGAAAATCTCTTGAAAATCTTGAAAAAGGCAGTTGCAACAATGAAACCCAAGAATATTAGTGAAATGGAGGCCTTTGCCCATGTGGAATGAGCTAAGATTCCTCAGGAATGTTGCCAGAAACTGGTGTCTGGCTGCATCACGTCTGCAGCAGGTCATAACAGCGAAACAGTGCTCTACTAAGTCCTAAAGTTGCTTATCATGAAGGGGTTCAATCATTTTGAGACTGCAATAATCATTAAAAGTAGCATTTTATGTTGAATTTTAAGAAACCACTTGTAATATTATTATTATGTTATTTAAATGGTTCTTGTTTGATTTCTTTTTTTGCAAACAGCTGCTTGTACATTTTACCAATAAAGCTCATTTGCAGTGGGGGTTGAATAATTTTGATTGCAACTGTAGTTTTGACACTAGTTTTAGATTTTCAATACTCCTGATTCTGAGTCAATCTATTTCACAATGCACATTTAAAACAGATCCGTAAGAGTGAAATTAACTGTAACACTAATATAACTACATGTTTGTAGAGATCCAACAACAGGTTTAGTAGATTTTACTGAATACAGAATAAGACCCCAGTTCTCTGTGGAGGAAATTATATCATCTAAATGTTTGCAGCCTTTGTGATTCCAATTTTTTATTTTGGTACAGATTAACCTGTCAATCAAACATATTCATTTACAGCGAGGAAATGGCAAATTTAACTCTCTCTCTTTGTGCACCATTTGTATTGTATTAAAGCCCATCTGACTCCCATCTGGCTTCTCCTGAGGTCTCCTTTTGCATGTCAGAAATTATCCCACAAATCAAAACTAATTTGAAAACACATTCATCTTTATAATTTAATCACATATGTCCAATTTTTCAACTAAAACTAAGTGCCAAAATGGCTTTAAGTACATATTAGATTACTCATTTCAGTAAAACATGTAGTTAACATCCTTAGAGTTTCAAATGTATTAAAAATCTTGCCTAGTTTAAACTAAAAAAAAAGAGCTAAGTGGTGAGAAAAAAATGAAATTACCTGCATTTTGGATGACATTTTCCGTGTTGACATGGGTATTTTGTTTCCTGTATTTTTGCACTTTTTTCAATTTTCTTATACAAACTGCCACTTAACTGATGTAAAACTATGATAAATATTTATTACATATACTATCCCATCAAACCAAGTCAGAATTAAACATTTGCACTGTAACATCTTACTTCTCTCTTCTTGTTGTGTTTAAGTTGCTATGGGACAAGTGAGCAACTCCAAACTTGAGTTGCTGTTTTGAGTTACTGTCACGAGGATTCAAACCAGAAACATTTCATAATCTGACATTTTATATAATTTAATAATAGTGCCTTCTATTGCATCTCTCCAGGTGAAAGACTCCCTCTGGCTGTCATATGGGATAAATGGGGCCATAGTTACATATGTAACCCCTTCTACTTGTATTGGGTATCCATTTTTAAAGGTTGTATGAAGGATTTTTCTTTTTTGTTTCAAATTGACAGTGATGGCATTATAAACATGCGGCAGCCTTGTAATTATGATGACCAAAACAAAAAGAATGAAAAGCCATCAACTGCGCACGTGGTGAGGCCAGAAAAACATCAGCCAATAGATAACAAGGCTACCTCGCTGTTGTTGTTAGGTTGTCAATCAAACCTCCTGTGTTTCCAGCATTTTTTTGTTTTAGCTTTTTTGTGATACATATGTACAATATATACAATATAGACACATACATATAATACAAACACATCTTAAAAATATTATAGGGAAAAAAATACCACAGAGAGTATTCTTGTACTCATTTGATTTTGAAAGTGTAATTTAAAATTTCAACAAGTCCAACATCTCTATGCCTCCTTCACTTTTAGAGTAAAGCAGATTTCTTTATGTGATGGTGTTTGTTTTTCCAGATAAAATTTGTTAAGGTCTTATATATCTGTGGCAGTTGAATCCTTTACATATAGTGAGAGGGCAGGATAAACGAGTCTGGAGATACCTTCAGTCTTCGTTAAAAGAGCACGTTCAAAAATAGAAATGTCCCCTTGCAGCCACATGTTTAAAACTGAAGAAGACCAGTACAATATTAAAGGGAAGTTTTGCTCTTGTTTATCTCCCATGTCTTTACACAGGTTGACACCAAGATACTTAATAGATTGTTTCAGTGATGTTGCATAAGGAGGTGTCAGGAGTATTGTATAAACACAGTATTTCACCCTTAGACTTATTAAGTTTGAGTCCAGAGGCAACAGAAAACTGTTCGACATGAGAGATGACAGTCAACCTGATTTTTATCTAGAAAAAATATGGCTGTGTCAAATGTGAGTTGTGTAATCCTGATATCGTTACCAGAAATAATGATACCGTGAAAGACTTGACTATTTATAACATGCAATGAGAGTACTTCAGCAACTAACCAAAAAAAAGAAATAGAGCAATTGGGCATCCTTGATGAACAGAACAATGTACAAAAATCTTGGAGTTGTATGCGGATATAGCATAACAGAGCTTTGAGTATTTCTGTATAACATTTTTATATTTGATATAAATTTAGGATCAAATCCAAACATTTAGATCTTGAGGAGACAATAGTGTTGAATGCCTAGAAGGTAATGTGTCGATCGAACATTAAACCAGTCTGAGTTCCATTAATAATTTCATGTAAATCCCCTTTCAATAGTTTTGCAAAAAATTTGGGCCAGAATTTTATAATCTATGTTTAATAACGTAATTGGCCTCCAGTTCTCAATTAATAGTCTTTACCAGGTTTGGGCATGAGGCAAATTAAGGCTTGTCTGATGGTGACTGACATTTCTTCTTGATTGATGCAATTGTTTTAGAGCTTAAACAATCCCCATTACAAATATAACTGAACAATAGTGTGTATTTCTGACCTTGGCGAGCTTCTCCAGTGCAGGGATCTTTAACAAAGCTGCTTCTGAGGGAGAGCCTTCACTGATCTTTAAGAACTGAAGCACATCTTTGAGCGCCCCCTCTAGGTCTGAGCGAAGCCTGCTTTGCTCCTCCACTATGGCACAGGGACAAACCGTTAAATATAAAGCAATACTTTCATGAAACAATCATTTAAACAGGAAGTGAAATATAAGCAGCAATTTGACCAATATTAATTCCTTGAAAATTAAAAATATGATATGTTTGTTAAATTTCAACCTACTCCATTAAAAAGACCCAAGCTGATCATTGACAATTAGACATAACTGAATCTCATTTAAAATGTAATTATTTGCACAACTCTAATTCTGGGTATGTTTTTGACCAGGAAACATAACAAAATGGTTAAAAGTAATCTGGGTTTAAAACACCCATATCAAGGGCTGTGCCAAAAACTGAAAGCCGATGAATCGCAATCTCTACTTTGGTCCATCTCGATGTTAACGCACTTTAGTCATCAGGTCTATAGCCAATCATGTGGCAGTAAGAGCGTGTGCATTTAAGTCTGTCTGACACTGTGTGTCTCTGTGTGTGCGTCTGTCTCTGTGTGTGGATCTGTCTCTGTGTGTCTCTATGTGTGTGGATCTGTCTCTGTGTATGCATCTGTTTCTGTGTCTCTGTGTGTGCACATGTCTTTGTGTGTCTGTGTGTGGATCTGTCTCTGTGTGTTTCTATGTGTGTGGATCTGTCTCTGTGTATGCATCTGTTTCTGTGTCTCTGTGTGTGCACGTGTCTTTGTCTGTCTCTGTGTGTGCGTCTGTCTCTGTGTGTGCGTCTCTCTCTGTGTGTGCGTCTGTCTTGGCGTGTGCATCTGTGTCTGTGTGTGCGTCTGTCTCTGGGTGTACGTCGGTCTCTCTTTGTGTGCGTCTGTCCCTCTTTGTGTGTGTCTGTCTCTCTGTGTGTGCATGTGTCTTTCTGTGTCTCTGTGTGTGCGTCTGTCTCTGCATGTGCATGTGCATCTGTCTCTGTGTGTGCATGTGTCTTTGTGTGTCTCTGTGTGTGCGTCTGTCTCTGCATGTGCATGTGCATCTGTCTCTGTGTGTGCATGTGTCTTTGTGTGTCTCTGTGTGTGCGTCTGTCTCTGCATGTGCGTGCATCTGTGTCTCTGTGTGTGCATGTGTCTTTGTGTGTCTCTGTGTGTGCGTCTGTTTCTGCGTGTGCATCTGTCTCTGTGTGTGCATGTGTCTTTGTGTGTCTCTGTGTGTGCGTCTGTCTCTGTGTGTGCATCTGTGTGTGCGTCTGTTTCTGTGTGTGCGTCTGTCTCTCTTTGTGTGCGTCTGTCCTTCTTTGTGTGTGTGTGTGTGTCTGTCTCTGTCTCTCTGTGTGTGCATGTGTCTTTGTGTGTCTGTGTGTGTGTGTGTGTGTGTGTGTGTCTCTCTTTGTGTGTGTGTGTGTCTGTGTGTGTGTGTGTGTGTGTGTGTGTCTCTCTTTGTGTGTGCATCTGTCTCTCTGTTTCAATAAGATGGAGGAAGATAAAATCGAAAAATCAAGATCAATCATTATGGAAAAAAAAAAAGATTTTTTTTTTTTGCCCAGCCCTACTCATCTTTCACAACGATGATTGAAAAATTGAGTTACCATATAGGGACTTTTTTGCTTCTAATACTATAAACACAATACAAATGATGTCTAATATGCAAAATACTATACATATTATTCTTAAAATGTCTCACTCACATTTGGCCTCATACTGAGTCTTCTGCAGATCCAACTCTCTCTCCTTGTTTCGCATCTGTCTCTCCAAGTAATCCAACTGAAAATAAACAGCCGTTAGTTCTTCTTTAATACATGTAACTAGGGAGCAATTAGAAGGGACAGGAACACCAAATATACATGAACATGCTGTTTAAATCCTATTGTGTCACTGTACAAAGTTTTCACTTCAAGTAACCTCCAAGCAAATATTTAAGCATTATACCAGATCTAAACGTTTTTTTTTTGTTTTTTTTTTTTTTATTTAGACTGCATACAAGGTCTAAACCAGAGGGAAAGCAGTACTAAACTATGGAAATAAAAAATACCAGTAAAGGAGTTCTGACCAATTACAACTAAAAGGAAAAAAATATAAGGAAAAAATTTGAATATTGAATATCCAACAAGCAATTTAAAGGATCAGGATCAGGATCAGGATTGTACCTTCCGTCTGACCTCCTCCTCCAAAGGTCCAGGGGCTCTGAGAGCTCGAATAGGTCCCGACTCCTCATCCACAAGCAGACTGGACTGTCCTGAGAGAGCAAACAGAATATATACACAAAGGTACTACATTTAACTGAAATTCATTTGATGCGTTTGGTGATCTATGTGTATACGATTATATAACATTAATTAGTTTGATACTTGAATGTCAAACAAGTAATTATCAGGCATATTTTAACATTTCTGATTGACTGCAATTATATAACATAATCCAGTTATCATTATTAGGATACTATTCATTATAATGATTTTTGTCATCACAGATGAATAAGAATACATTGCACCTCTTTCTTTGACCAGACGGCGGATTTGTTTCTTCAGATCAAGTCTTTCCTCTTCGAGACGCTCGATCTGGAAACAAGCAAAGTTTATATCGCGGTAAGTGCCAATTCATTTTTATTCATTAATTTTTTTAAATACAGTTTTCAAGTATGATTAATTATGATTAGTTGAGCATGGAGTTTGACAAACTGTAACTTTCTGGGAAGTGGCACATTACCTGCAGGATTCCATGGTTCCAAGTTAAAGCCATACTTTGGAAGATTGTAGTCAAAGAACAATGTTTCCATGGAAACAGCCAAGAGGAGTGGGTCAAATATGAGTCAGGTTTGTGGATGCAATCTTTTATATGATTTTAGTGCAATAAAGACTAAAAATAAATCTATTTTTTTGGCTAAAAAGTTACATACTGTGGCTTTAAAAGACAAACTAGGTACATTTTAGGTCTAGAGGGTGTGATTCAATTGTTTGCAGAACACAGGAAAAGATTTAAAACAAAAACAACAGTTAAAAACAAATACTTCAAATCAGCCATTTGGCAACAGTTGTACAACAGTGTCCAAGTAATTTCCCTGTGGACTAATACAGTTTATTGGTCTGAGCCTAATGCCAAATAGTTTGTAGTTGACGCCTTTTGAAAGCAGAAATGCTCTGAATGTGATGGCTGATGGAGTGAAACTGTGAAGGAGACTTGGGGGTTTCTGGTATGTTGTGTAATTATCCAGGGAAATTTTTCACATTGTGAGAGGACAAAGTTTGCCTGATATGTCCCCTTTAACCTTGAATGAATTAAACTAATTACAGCTCCAGCTGGTTTTGGTGTGGGGACTAAAACATTTAGATCACTGGATGAAAACTCAAACTAGTCAAATTAGAAAAGTATGCCGTCTTTAAAGAGGAGGTATTTTCCAAGACATAATATATTTAGATTGCCAGGTTTTCTTTCATTGTTTTGAAAATTTTATATTTGCCGACAATAATGTTTTAACATGTTTAGTTTGCTCTCCATGCTGAGACAGTCCCCCTTCAGAGCACTATTACATGACACCTGCAAAACAAAACTGCTGCACATCGCATTAGGTTTGTCAAATTGCCGTGTACAGTTTTGAAGTCTTTTATTTGTATATTTATGGAGAATTGTTATGAGGAAGCATGGATGATGTGGGCTTATGGGCTGAGCGTTGCACTGAATCTTACAGCTAAATGTAAGAAGGGTTCAAACAGGGCCCAGAGAGATCACAAAACATATAACATGAATTTGGCTAATAGTCCCACTTCCCGGTCCTATATTATGCAAAATTTACTTTTGTGAGCTTTAACCCATTTCAAAAGCCTCAAAAAAAGACCTGGAGTTGTGTTTTGTTTCATTCAGACATATTTGAGTAATCCTGTATTAGTTTGTCTACATCTCCGAAGCTCAGAATGCTTTGTTCCAACTTATGATGCCATGAAGCTGTGGTTTTACTACTGTACCACTACTTCCTTTTACCTTTTATTCAAATGATTGTTGTGAAGGTGTATGGAATAAGAAAACACAGTAGAGCGCTTCCTGTACTACCACATGACATCAAAGTGGAACAGAGTGTTTTCTGTTTGAGAGGAAAAAGTTAGCCTAAATATGCAGGATATGGGTATGATCTTGCAATGTTTTAACAAGGAAACAGCATTAGAATATACTGTAGATCAGAAAATAGTTTAACATGGGCCCTTTAAGCAAACCCAAATCGCTGCTTAATCGGACTACATATATTACTGTGACAATCCAAGGTCTCAAGACAGCTCTGAATTTTCCATGACTTTGTTGCTGGCTCCATATTGTTTTTTTTTTTGTCCTTGTTGTTCCTCCCTGAGAGTGATTTGTGTATGTTTGTTCTCGGATTGTGACTGTTACCTCTTTGGTGAGGACTTGGTTCTCTGCTCTGTACTGACGCTGGCGGACGTCTTTAGCTCGTCTGAAAGAGGTCAAATCTACTTCCTGTTTGGGCTCCAGCCCTGCAGATTCAGAAATACAAAAATGACAGTAATCAGCTTTGGAAAGAAAGGGGAGAAACAGGGGAGGAAGGCAGACAGATAGAGGAGAGAAGAGAGCATGGAGAGAAGGGGAGCCAGAGAGGAGAGAAAGAGAGCAAAGGGAGGAAAGAAAGGGAGAGAAAGGAGAAACAGGGCAGAGACAGAAGGGATAGAGAAGGGGAGAGAGGAGAGAGGGAGAAGAGAGATAGACAAGGAGAAAGAGAGGGGGAGAGAGAATGAGAGGGGGAGAGAGAGAGAGAGAGAGAGAGAGAGAGATAAAGAGAGATAAAGATAGACTGAAGAGAGAGACTTAAAAGAAAGACAGAGAGATGGAAGGGGTTATAGAGGAGAGAGGTCAGATGCAAGAGAGAGAAACGGGGGCGTATAGAGATCAACATTCCTCTGGTATGTGACCAGGTTTACGACACCACACTCTGCATGCGAAAGTTGAGCCAATAAAATCACTTTACATTTAGGTTGACTTTTTAGGAGGATAGGCTTGGTTGAAATGTCCTTTTCTGCCTCTGAAATTGTCACATATATTTTATATTTTTTTTAAATAATTTGATTGTTTTCTGAATAAACAGAATTATTGGTTTTGGTATCACCAACCCCAAAATCCAGTTTTGGCCAATAAAACGTAAATGGGATACAAACTTACTTCCTTTAATGTCTGGTGACCTTTACTTGAGAAATTTTGGACATTGACACTAAACCAGCTCAAACGTAACATTTATTCGGTGAAAATTCTGACCAAGTTTTTCACGGAAATCCTCGTTTTCGTCCAGGAGATCATTGATTCTCATCTCAAGTTGGTTGATTTCTTTGGTCATAGCTTCGGTCTCCAAATCCTTCGTCCTAATTAGATTTTTACATTCTTTGATCTCTGCAATGGCTGCCTCCAGCCCATAAGTGCCCTGCCAGAAGCAACAGACAGAAAAACAGTCATTAAAATACAGGAAATGTTTGTGTTTTTGGAGGGTTTTTTATGTTCGGATGTAGATTAGTCACAGGGATGGGAATTAGTAATTTTAGTTCAGGCTTTTTGAACTCTGCCACCACACAACAGTGACTGCTTTATCATATATGTTAGGAAACAAATCAGGCATTCCAGGAAATCCCGCTGAAAGTCACTTGGTTTGTTTTAATAAAATAAACATATTCTTGAAAAACTAGGGCTGAAGTTTGACAAGAATTCTTGTATAATTCAGTACAAAATACATACTGGGGTGAGTACAGACAGATCTCTGCTCTGTAGGAGAGTTGTGAACTTTGAGGTGAGGGATACAGCTGCAGCAGCCTCAAGCTTTGTCCCTTGTTTTATAATCAGCAGAGAGTCATATATTACAGGTTTGCACTTCTTGCTACTCCAGTGCAACATTATTATTTTATATCTATCTTACATGAAAGAAAAAAAAAAGAATGAAAAATGATCTGAAACAGTGAGCATACAGCCTCATATTGCTTGAGTCGGTTGTTGGCGTCGATCAGCTCTTTATCCTTCTCCTCTGCGTGACTCTCAGACACTTTCAGAGCTCGTTCAGCCTCTGTCACCCTGGTCTCTGCCTCCTCCAGTTTAGATTTCAGCTCATCGATTTTCCTCTGTTGCAGCATTGAGGGGAAACCTGTAAGAACAATAGAGAAAATAAACCCGGTCTGAACAAGGAGGTTACCTAGAAACCAAAAAGTAAAACTGGTCTAAAAGATCCAACTAAATCAGACATGTCAAACTCAGGCC
>KN499972.1:5271-15353 GCA_000787155.1 Scartelaos histophorus | reverse complement strand
AGGGTCCATATTACACTATTTTTGATAAATTATAACGCTGTTTCCTCATCAAAAACATACCTGGAGTTTTGTTTTGGTTAATTTCCTGCATATTTAAGCGGAGTTTTTCTGTCAAACTGAAAACAATATATTCCACCTTGTGACGTCATATGGTAACTTTGTGTTTTTAAACTTCACACATCTTCACTAGAATCATTTGGATGAGTTCATGAGTTCCGATTTGGAATTTCCAATCTCTACTAATCAGAAGGTCATTAACGTGAAAACTACCACATGACATCACGAGGTGGACTAGAGCATGTTGAGCTTTGGACATGTAGACAGACTAATAATAACGGGTTACTCAAACGTGTGAATGAATTTCGGGTATGGTTTTTTGAGGCGTTAAAATCGTGCCATGGCTAAAAGCTCTTATTGTCTGTGAGTTCAACATATTCGTGGTTTGAATATGGAAATGGAGGCTGGACTTGGATAACCTGATATTTGCTTTTAAAGTGCTGAAATGAGAAAATAGAAGATCGTGTGTTTTTCCTCCTCTGACTCTGCTTCTGTCTAAAGCTTCATTGTTGGTTCATTCAGTACACAACTCTATGTTCACTGACTCTTTTCCAGTGTATCCTTAAAGACCTGGCATTTACAGAGAAAAGAAACCTTTCCCATTGATCCTCTCAGTCTACAGTACAGTAAGATCAGGACAAACCGATATTATGTGAGCTGCCTTCTGTCTGTGGGACTAATGGTTTTTCATTATCAAAACATCTTAGCGGAGAAAATAACCTGAAATGCAAAAACCTATTTCATTCATTCACTACCACTTTCTTCACCTCCTTCCTCAGCCTGGTCCAAATCAATGTCTTGACCTCAAGGTTAAATTCAGAATTGATTTCACTTATTTATTTTTTACCTCAGCAGACTCATAAAGACCATGAACTGTTTTGTTTATTTTGAAAAGTTTCTATCTTTACTATTCGTGATGGTTCGCTCTAGTGATTTTTGATTTTGATCCAGTACATGGTTCTACTCTGGCAAGCATTGCAATATTGATCTGATACGGATGCCAATGACTTTTGTATAAAATGTATAGAAACTCCTCTTTTATACAGACTTTTCTCTTGCTGTATTCACTCTACCCAAGAAAAAAAATGAAAATGAAGCTATGTTCTACATGACAGTCTGCACTTTTAGATACTGCATTGCGTAACTTTTCTAGCGCAGGGTTTGTCACTTGCTTGTCTTTGTGGGGATGTTATTGTTTGTCTAGAATGTTTTATGGTCGAGATTAAACCTTAATCTTGCTCAAGGGAGACAGCTACAGTATAGGATAAATTACAGGTCCAATCTGTGGAGAGGCAACCCTATTCACAGAAGGAATTATTGTTTTTTTTTTTATTTAACAAAACTTTAAGACGCCACAGTACAAACAAAAAAGTAAATACACTTACACATCTGCACACATATACATATATACACTATATTACCAAATCTGCACACATATACATATATACACTATATTACCAAAAGTATTCACTCACCCATTCAAATGATCAGAATCAGGTGTCCTAATCACCTGGCCACAGGTGTATAAATATAAAAGAAAGGTCAAAAATTCCTATAAACACTCTCCTCAACCTTGTGGACAG
The DNA here is from genome assembly GCA_000787155.1 of Scartelaos histophorus. Taxonomy (NCBI): domain Eukaryota; kingdom Metazoa; phylum Chordata; class Actinopteri; order Gobiiformes; family Gobiidae; genus Scartelaos; species Scartelaos histophorus. The sequence goes on along the minus strand of KN499972.1, from coordinate 13,713 downwards.
TTTTCCCAGAAGAGTTGAAGCTGTAATAGCTGCAAAAGGTGGACCCACATCATACTGAACTCTATGGGTTAGGAATGGGACGGCACTTCAGTTCATAGTATGAGTAAAGGCAGGTGAGCAAATACTTTTGGTAATATAGTGTATATATATGCACACACTTGCACACATACATATACATGCATACATACATGCGCATATATATATATATATACATGGAAATATATAATAATAAAGTATAATTATATCTGTTTTACCCAGATATACATCAGATATATATACACATATATACAAACACATTTCCACACAAAGCTATTGATACAGAACTATCAATATAGTGTAGAATGAATTTAGTTTAATGAGCTCAGAAATGGGGATCAAATGCTGAAATACAGATACAATGGACAGTTTTGTTCATAACGTATATATTCCAGCTTTGCCACCAAGGTCATTTCATTAAGCCAGTTCATAAAAGATGGTGGAGTCCATGATTTCCAATCCCGGAGTATTTTTGAGCAGTAGAAACCTATGTAAATCCAAGACGGACCCTCCAGCAGAAAGCAGAAGGCAGTGAAAATATTTTGCTAGTTTGGTATTAGTCCACCCATCATTATTATGTATCCTTGCATTCTTGGCAGACGTTATTTGTTTCTGCGTTTCTTTTTCTTTTATGGTTGAACAGGTGGGTATCTAATGAGCTTAACTTTGAATCAAGCTGTCTCCCCTCAAGGTTTATGTCTTTAACTGTACAAAATGTCTGTGCAGTGTTAAAATATAGCAACTTCAACAGAACCAATCATTATAAGAAAGCGCATAAAAGTCAAAGTGCAGCTGGCAGGTGTCAATAATGGATTCAAAGAAGGCTGCCATTTCCTTAATTCCATAATTCCTGTATTTAGCTTCATGTGATTTGTGCCTTTCTCTCCAAACAAAAAGAGGAGCTTGTTCCCAGTTTGTTCGCGTAGACTCATCATACCCACCGAATGCCATGATCCGGATGTCTTTGATTTGATTTCAGCTCCATCTGACTCAATTGAGGCTGACTGATTGGAATTTCTAATCAAGGCTGTTGAAAATGTGGTGCAGTGTGGCTAATCTAACCAACTAAACCAGTTTTTTTTAACCTAAGAGTCATGGCACACTTTTTTGGTTTAAAATATTCTAAAAAATAATAAAATAATGCTAATTTGTTCATTCCATTGTGTTGTTCCTAAAATTCAGTAATGATTATTTCGCTTTACTTTTTTGAGGGTGCAACAATAACCAAAATATTGTGATATCATATTGTGAAAAGTCTCACAATAATAATGAGTTATTACAATATATAGAATCACAAGTCTCTTTGCTTAAATTCATCTTTGAGGTGCAGTAATAGCAAACAAAAAAAACCCAAAAAAAAAACAAAACGGCATGATCCTTTGCTATTTCAGTGCAGATTACATGAAGAAATAACTGTTATTAAGCACTTTAAATCTTATTTTTGTATTATAACAGTAACAAAGGCTTATCCTGGCATTTTAAAAGTATAAAGTAGTATAAAGTACCATTTTGTAAGCCTCCACAAAAATATTGAAAATAATATAGTACCGAGAGATTTGGATACTGTTACTATGTTTAGTTATTTTAGTTACTATGTTTAGTTATTCATATCAATGGCACTTTGTTCAAAATGCCATTGATATAAATATGAGAATAAATATTATACCAAATGACTAGGCAAAGCATTTTATAATGTCAGTAGTGTTATTATGTATAATATTATAATATCGTGAGCCTCCCCATCGTATCATTACCTTTCCCGTCATATGATAATAAATATACTGTGACAATATTGTATGGTTAGACTTGGATACCGTTACACCGCTACCAAGGAATCTTCAAAATATTATATTCAAGGGTTGTAATCTAACATAACTACTATCAAAAACATGCAAAATACTCAAGAGTGCAGTTTTTTACACCTGAAAAAAAAAAAACAAAAAAAAAACCTGCGTTGAACTCCATCCATTTAGCGCAACATCAAATATTCCCTTTACTGACTTTTTTTGGCCATAGTAATTTATTATAAAGCACATGCTCAACTGACTGTTAGCTACACTGAATCAATACTGTATAAATTGCACAAGTTACACACTCGCTAATCTTCACCGTGCGATGTTGCATGAAGATAAGAATCACCTATTATTCAAAATGGAGATGAGTTCCATTTACATTTACATTACGAGGTGCCTATTTATCATGGTTTAGCACGGCAGAGCAGCATTTACACCGTCTTGCTAATGCTTTTGTTTCAACCTATTGGGCCCATAGCTCTCGTACATATACTCTGATTTCAGTTATTGGATAATTAGTATGTGCTGAAGCTTCTTGCAGCTTGCCTACACATTGTTTGATTAATAGCGCATATAAAGCAGAATATGAATATAATTTTCTCCATAGCATCATTGGCTTGCAGAGTCTGTGTTGTCGTGATTCAAGCTCTCTGTATGTGTTCCAATTTGCACTGCTGAGGTTGCCAAGACACAACACAGACAAGTGACAATTTGGATAAATGAAGTGAGTCTGATTAATGCAATATGAAAATCACCGCCTGCACTAGACAGATTTATGAGAAAAGTAAACGGCCAATCATTTACAAAGCCAACTTACACAGTGGACAACCGCACATTTGGTTTATTTAACACGCTCACCCCCATAATTCTCTTACGAGATTTCAACTGTAAAAGGAGTTGTTTTTGCGAGCACTGTTCGGTTTACAGGATTCTTCGGTCTACTGCGCGAGAAAAGAATGAAATAGCTTGGTGTAGGGATTCGTACTAAAAGCTCAAGACTTTCTGGACCAACTATGACCTGTAGATAGTCCATTGCAATAATATATAGGCCCAACCAGGATATCAGCAGAATCGATTTTTGAACAAAGACTCAATCCTGCAAATTGTCATGGATCTGTGCTTCTATTCAATACCAGTGTCTGTGTTGGGGGATGTTATACACTTAAAATACCATTGTCCATCATTTGAAAGGCCACAGATTAGAAAAAAACATACCGGAGTTCTACGATGGTTTAGTAATCCTCCATAAAAAGCCTGTCAATTTGCCTCTGAGCCCAAGATATAAACTCTAGATTTTTTCTAAGATCGCTGCATCCCAGGTAGACGTTCCGTGCGTTTTTAAATCCATAATTTACTACATCAAGACAATTATCCCATCACCTCAATTATTCTTTATATAGATAATGTTGTGTTTGAAATTACATGCAATTACAGAATCTCCAGCCGATGTGCAAAAGGTCATAGAAAGCTTTAATCTGCAATACGCTAATGTACGGTCACAGCTAAATGACATTTACGAAAGCTAACTCGTCTCCATGGCATCGTTATGAGCAGAGAGGGCACTGATTGGACAATTCATGAGAAAATCACGAACACAATAACAAACGTATTTGCTTTCTGATTATAATACAGAGAACAAACATTTCCCGGAGCTGTCTAAATAAAGAAAGAAATATGGAACTCACAGACTCTCTTCAAGGAGCTGTTTAATTTGTAACAATTGGAGGTTACTGCTGATTATAACACCCTTTCCGCAGTTCAGTATCGAAATGATTACTGTCAGTTTGCCCGCGGTTGAATTATGAAGGTGGGTAGCTGGCGTTTAGCCCAGATGAGGAGTTTTTAGAGTAATATTGATCGTACCAAGACAATGGCACCAAGTCAGATAATGTGACAGCAGCAGTGATATAGTTGATGTCAGATAGTCAGCCGGTATGTTCTCAGATTGGGAAAATCTTTTGTGCAAATCCACTCACTTTAATCTCCAGTGAACTTGAAAACCATAGTGCGTAACTTCATAGCTATTAAATAAGCTTTTTTTGTTTTTTGGCTTGGAAAAAACATGCATTCTTACTCAGACTGGGCTTGCATCTCCACAAACCCGACTTTTATTTATCTCAGAAGGCCTGAGCAAGGGTTTCTTTCTGCTTGTCCCTGTGGAAATGTCGTTCCTTTGGCTATAATCTTCCACAGTGCGGTATACAACTTATTGATCTCTATGGGGAATGCTTGATTTTAACTTTTTGCTTCCATGGAATCATCATATTGTTCTGTTCTTGGGCAAGACACTTAACCCGCATTGCCCCCTGTGCCTGTTTACACTGGCGTACGAATGTATTAGTGAATGTTCCTTGATGTAAACCACTTTGAGTATCTTGAACGTGGAAAAATGTTGTATAAAAGTGTCGACATTCACCGTGAAAAGGTTTTATTAAACAGGAATCGTCTAATAAAGTCGGGAATCTGTCTTGTTGTATTGAAACTGGCACCGAGCCTGGAATATGCGCTGACAACTTGTCTACCGGGCAACGCATTGTATATTAATAGTATCTGATTTTGTTCTTTTAAAAAATGTATTACTAGATTATGTTGTGTATGTTCCACTTTGCTAACGTGTTTATACTTGGCAGCGTAGGAAATTATTATCAGACTTTGCACAGAATATAATCCATAAACAGGGAGAAGGGTTGAAGCTTCATCCTCTGCCTCATTCTCACTTCCCCTCATCTTTCCCTCTCAGACCTTGGCATCAATATTTATGAATCAATTTGAATAATGTGAACTGAAATGACAAAACATCATTTTGAGAGGTTGAAAGCAGAAATGGCTGGAAGGTGAGACGTGCATGAAACTGGAGGTAGAGGAGACTTCCAGCTCTATAAATATCACTGTGATAAATTAAATATGACTGTGATTGTGCCTCTTTGACTTTGAATGAGAACTGACCAATACCCTTCGAGTAAATGATGAGATTTGGATGTCAAAGTGCGATGTCAGTCAACCTGCCGCTCACCTTCCCTGTCAAACTGAGGCGATGAAAGTAGAAAGTAGAGGGACGGATACTGCGCGATTCTTGTATCCGGGAGACAACGGCTTGAGAAAGAAGCAATTTAAATGAATGTGCTTTGTTATATGAAATAATGGGCAAGTTTATTACCACGAGTTGGGTCGGTAGTCACAGCTCCTCAGTGGTTGAATAATGGAAATATGGTTACAGATCTACAGCTACCACCAATCACTCACACTGACAAAGTGGGTGAAATGCCCAAGAGTACAAAAACAATATGCGCCGCGGCACTTCAGGTTACAAGATGACTGCACCACCAACTGATCTACCGCCTCCCCCATTGAAACGCAATTATATTTCAGTGTGTACATCCTCTAAATCTGTCTATCTGTCTAAATCTGACTATTGAGTGCACCTGAATATAAGCCGCATCAACAAAACTTCAAATTTGTACATATATAAGCCGCACCTGAGTATAAGCCGCAGGTGTCCACGTCTTCACAGAGGTTTTCAAGTTTGCTCCGTCTGCTTTTATTGCCTCTGAAAGTCGTCTTTTTGCGTTGAGTCAGTTCGTCGCTGCCGTCACCACCTACGTCCTTCTTCAGATCAGTCGCCTTTAAATTAAAAGTTGCGCCATCTTTGTGTGTTTTCCATGAGGAGAGTGTGTGCGTGAAGCGTAAAATAACTGTTCGAGCATCTTCCTCTGCACATCCCCCCGTCTCTACTGTGCATGTCTCCTGCACAAAGAGACGCTGTCGGGTCTTGGACCTTGTCAGTGTCTCGTAGGATTTCAGCAGATTTCAGACTCTCCCGGGGGCAGGTTATGCATCAGGTCTGAGTCTATGTTCGGCAACTGAAGTTTGAGACGTTTCTTCTCGTCATTTACGCCTCAGCTGCATTTAACACACACGGGTAAGACGTCTCCCCCTCACTAATGTTCATTTAGCATCATCACATATTTTATCACATGGGGATAAACTGTTTTAGTGCTGACAGCGCTAACAGTGTAACATTGTTTAACCCTAGATCCAAGTGTTCACCGCACAGACAGCGGTGTTTTCTGCACTCAGGCATCCGCTGTGTTGCCAAACAAATAATCCATCCATATATTAGCTGCACCCTGATATAAGCCGCAGGGTTCAAAGTGCGAGAAAAAAGTAGCGGCTTATAGTCCGGAAATTACGATGTTTTTTAAATTGTTATGGGCAGGGTTTCTCATCCACAGATCTAACCTGTAACCTCGCATGGCGCTATAAAGATAGATAAATAATTTAATCTAATCACAATAACAGACGAGACCATTATTTATAATACAACAACACAACACTGGTAGTTCTTTCGTTCTCCATTGTTTCTCCTTTATTTGCTTGTTGATAGACTCGGTGCATCACAATATAAAGATCCTCATCAGGCAACAATGCTTCCCTCTTCTCAGTCGGTAGAAAGTAGCTGCATCTATTTCCCTTATCACAGCGAGCACAAGACAATGGATAGAGTCTGAATGAATAGTAACAGGGAACACAGTGGTGGAAATTGATTTTGGACAAGTGTAATTTATTCAACAGAATGTGGGATTCTCTGGGGGAAACAGATGTGTACAATGAATAGGAATGCACTTAAGACGTGACATTCACAACATGTGATGTAAACACAGGAGAGGGATATACAACTTAGTCATTAAAGTGGTAATGAATAATTAAAGCAACAGTAATAGTTTTTCCAAGTGTCATTAGCTGGGGTGAAGTGTATTTATAGCGAAAACCATTTGTGTTAGGATTTTATAAGCCAATATTACAGTTTATGTATACAGCAGTAAAACGGTTTAGTTAAAACCAAAGTATGGTATCTCTTATTTGGATAGCAAGTGAATTAACCTCTGCTATATGTCCTGTTCTGTGCTGGTTCCATTGTTTCATTTTCCTTGAAGCACTCACATTTTTACTTGGGTTAACATGCCTCACAAACCAGTCCCTCCTGCTTTCTCTTGATCCAATCACAGCTGCTTATTTGCAGAATACGTCTCTTCAATATGAAAGACGTCTCCTCTCGGATATCCTTGTAACATTCAGAATTAAATCTATGACTTCTTTTCCCTCCAATTTACAGAGTTTCATGCTTCCCTTATTGATTCTGCAGACACCTTTTCTGGCTCTCGGTGCTCTTGATTATTAGTTCCAGACCTTATGTCTTTGTAAAAGATTGTGAAAGTGTCTGGTCTCGCGGCCCTGGTAAGTGCTTAGCCAATAGAATATAATGAGCATCATTTTCCAATTACTTGGTCAAAAGCTCTACTTTCTATTCAGTAAAAGAAATTAATTTACTGAACATAACTTAGGTGTTAATAAAAGCTCTGTTTATACAACGTCATACACTTAATGAAGTCACTCCAACGAAATACATGTTTGATAATATGGTAATCATCTGTATATCCTTCTATGTGTCCTCTTATAGTAATAATCATAGAGTGTGACGTCACATGTAGAGTTTGGCTCCAGTCAAATGAAGCTCACAATGCTAGCAAATTTTATTAGGTAAAGGAATTTTTTTAAAGGAGAAAATAGTGAAATAAAAACATCAGGACCATGTAGGTTAATACAAGCATTTTAAGACTGTCAGCTTTTCTGGAGACAACGAAGACAAGAGTCTGGAAGTCCGGATGCAATTTAATATATGGTTCCTTTAATTTAGTGGTTTAGGCAGAAAACACAGGTTCACCTCTGGGGACTGTCCACTCACATCTCTGCAGCCCCCTGCTGCACACACACACATATATACTGTCATTTTGGCAGACATCAGCTTTCTTTACATGACTTGGATTCCATATTTGGTATGGTTTACATCTTGGATTTAAATAACATAACACTCCAGTCTCCCTTGTGTCAGCTTTTCACTGAAGTCATTTCTGCAGCCACCCCGTCTCTGCAGCCGCCCCGTCTCTGCAGCTCAAAAAGTGTACAGATAGTTATGTTGCATACGGGAGCTTGAACATAAATAGCATGAACAAACCAGTCCTTGAACTTTACACTAATGGAGCAGTATTCTCTGGACAGCTGCATTCTGCTCAAAAGTTAAGTACATAAGTTGATGTAAGCTGACATAAGTTTCACTTCTGTCAGCTTTAAGGTGACGTAAGCAGGCTGCATGTATTTTTAACCCCTGTCTCTGCATGTCTGTGTCACACTCTTTGTCTAAGAACACAGAGATTATGATATTAGGCAGACTCTTTAGAAGAACACAGATTATAAAGATATTAACAATCATTCCTCACAAGACCAAAATTACGAGGTTTTTAGCAGCAGTTATGGATAAAGGTTTCTAAAATCAGATAGAAAGAAATTGATGGAGCCGGCAGCACCCCCAAGCTCACTCCCTATGGAACATCACGAGTAGCAGGTTAGCGTATATCCATTTATATACATAATATATGGTCATATCTTTTATTGTGGTGTAACAACTATAGGTGAATTTTCATGTTAAGTTAAAGTCTCCAAAATAAGGACACATGTTTTAAAATATATATATATTAGAAAGGGTTAATGTTAAAGTAAATTTGTCATCTGGCCACTTTAAAAACTTTTCTACCGTGACTTGAACGATAGAAAAAAT
>JACN01093445.1:0-11811 GCA_000787155.1 Scartelaos histophorus | reverse complement strand
TTAACAGAGAAGCAAAGTAAATAAGTTGCTCAGAAATGGAAAGTACTTGCTTATTTTTTGTTCTAATATCATAAAACCATTAGCATTTAGGTGTGCTCATCAGTTAATTCTTGTAAATATATGTTAGCTTCATTTTGCTTTTGTAGAATTTTGAACACTTTGATGACTGAAGGTTTGAAAGGGTCGATTGCAACTAATTTAAACGTGAATTCAAATTTTTGTATGTTTCCAATAAAAATGTTCTCACTGAAAATGTGTCTAGATTGTCTTTAGGCTTGTGTTTTATATTTTTTCTACAGAAAGGTGTGGAAAACACGCAATTTTGTTAAAACAAGTCGCCTGCATCTGGCTTGTCTAATGTGATTGTGATGTCCTTAATAAACATAAAGAATAAGAATACTTCAGATTACCTGTTTGTCGTCACTGATAGCCGCTAGATGGCGCCATTGTTGCGCAAAAACATCCACACTGCTCTGCCAACGTGGTATGTGCTGCATCCCACTGAACAGCTGATTTTAGGGTACATCACGTGGCTCGTTGGTCTAGGGGTATGATTCTCGCTTAGGGTGCGAGAGGTCCCGGGTTCAAATCCCGGACGAGCCCGAGTCTTCTGTGAATAAACAAAATATCATTTTAAGACGCGTCACAGCACAATTTGTCAAAAAAAAAACAGAGAAATCATGCCTTAAAAAAGTAGCTTAATGTGAGAACAGCTTCTATTTTGTTTTAACTTGTACATTTACATTTATATAATTTTTGGGCTATTTACTTAGAATTTATTACTAGCATTTAGATTTTTTACTCATTGTTACTATTATATATTGTGATGTGTGAGCTACTGAGTCCAAATCATTTCCCTTGTGGATCAATAACATTTTTAGACCATTTGGCTTTATCCCAAAAAATACCCTTACATAGCCTATTTCATTTGTTTTGATTTTAACTTATTTGATTCTGATTAATTTGATTTGTATTATTTATCAGTCAATCAGTTTTATTTGTAGAACACCTTTCCTGCACATAGACAACTCAAGTGCTTTACACGGAATTAAAATCCCAACCATTTGCAAAACATAAAAGTTCACTTAATTAGCAAAATATGATAGTTTTATACTTATATTATACATGCTACTGCAGTAATTAAACCACTCCAAAACTATACACGGAAGACATTTTATCCTCTTTATGGAACTTTTATCATTTTTTTGTTCAAAGCTATTTGTACTTGGATGTTGATTTCTTTTATTTTTCAAAACATTTTTTTTCAATAAAACAATACAAACCATCCAGGCTTGAAATTACAAAAAGCCTTTATTGCATATTTTATCCTGTCTTTACATTTTTCTCTAATCCCAGCTGCTGATCTTAATTTACAAAACAGATTTTTAAAAAGATGAATCATTCAAAATGTGTATCAAAAATACAGCACAAATCCACTGTAGAAATTCATTCACAATTCAGATTTAAAAATAAGTTCCATTCTATTTCATACAACACTCATATTTTGGTCTTTTAAACATAGCACCAGGACAGTAACACATTAAATACATGTTTCTAAAAATGTTCAAATATAAATGACGTTCAGGGGCATTGGTCCAGTCAAAAAGTTAAAGATATGTTTGAAAATGCCAGATTCTCTGCATTACTGAATGTTTTGTGCTTTTAACTTTTAATTAATTTGTCTGTGCAGCACTTTGGAAACTGTCACATCACTGTATTTTATTGGATAAGTTACTCTTACTTGAATAGACCTTTTCACTGGGGCAGGAAGTAGTAGCGTAAATGTCACTTCCTGTTAATGCTTTTCTACAGCTTTTTTTCACCAGCTTCAAAAATCTGCCCCATCATCAAATCTTCATCCAACAATGTCGACAAAGGACATATTCTGTCCACAACTAACAAACATTTAAAGACAAAAACTTAAAGGCTAACAACGACTTTATTAACGCATTAACTCCTGAGGAAAACTAACCTTATGGTGATGAATAAAACATAATTAACTTATTAAATTACTCGGACTGATTCTACAATTAAAATTAAAAATCGATTTCATGATGTCGATATTTGCATATATATCGACATCATGAAAGTGATTTTTAATTTTAATTCAAGAATCAGTCTGAGGTATCGAGTTATTTATTAATCAATTACTTAATACTTGTTTTACTTGTTTTTATTCATTAACATAAGGTTAGTTTTGCTAGTTGAGGATAAATTCTTCATGTTCTTTGATGACTTTGTTGGATGAAGATGTGATGATGGGGCAGATTAATGAAGCTGGTGGAAAATACGCAGCGCTTTTCCACAGTTAATTTCCCGTACAAAAGCATTAACAGGAAGTGACGTTTACTCTACATCGTGGCACTTCCAGGTGTTGTGAAAAAGGTCTATAGTAGTTTTCTCAAAAGTAATTTCTTGAACCACTGCTTTGTACTTCTGCTTGAGTAATAGTATTTTGAAGTAACATTACTCTTACTTAAGCTGACAGGAGAAGGTCTAGCCCTCCTTCTCCTTCAGGTCCTCAATCAGATATAATTCTTCTTTCGTCAGCACAGACAGGAACAGGTCTTTGCTGCGTTCTCCTCCAGATGTGAGAGGTCCTTGGTACAGGAACCTCATCTGCTCCTGTGTGGGTCTGATGGTTCTGACCTCATCGTACTGCTCGGAGCTCAGGACTTTCTGTTCCAGAAGCTTGTCCAGAAGAGGGTTTATGTTCCTCACTCTCTGGGTCAGCTCCACGCGGTGTCTGTCCACAAAGTGAACATCTGAGGAGAGACGGAGGGAGAAAGGGTTAAAACAGGGACTGCAGCAGCTTCCCTCAGTCAGTCCTTCTGCCGTGAGCCTCCCACCTCTGTGAAGTCTGACCCCCGTCAAACCTAAACCTACACAAGAACTATGTCAGTTGTTTGTGCTCCATTTGTATTGCAAAAAGTTTCATTTGTACTGCTTTAGTTTTGGAGATATTAACGATTCTTTTATAGGTCAAATTAGGGTCAGCAGCCCCCAGGAAGCTTCAAAATGCCCTAAAACAACCAAAATACAGTCAATAGTTTGTGCTTCGTTTGTGCTGTTTTGTGCTGCAAAAAGTTCTGTTTGTGCGATTCTGGTATTTTTAGATATGTTAGATGTTTTATTTTCAGCCAAGGACGTCATAGCGCCTCAAAAATCTTCAATAGCCTCAAAACAGGCAGAAAATTATACGTAATGTTTGTATTTCATTTGTGCTGTTTTATGCTGAGTCATTTCTAAAATGATTAATTATTATTTTTATGGAAAATATATGATTTCATTTCCACTCAGTTGACGGCAGGAAATTCCACAAAACTAGTGAAGATAAATGATCTCAGGGTCTCAAGTCTGTATTATTATATGAAATATGAATCAAAAGCAAGTTATTAAAGACTAAATACCGCAAAAAAAAAAAAAAAAAATAAAATTAGAAATATACTCGCACAAATATACAGCACAAACAAAATAAAAGCGCCAATGACTGACACAATTTGGGGCGTTTTAGAGCGTCTTGTGGGGCTGACTAACCCCAATTTGACCTATTAAAAATTCATTCATTCATATCTCCAAAATTAAAGCAGCACAAATGAAACTTTTTCACAGCACAAAGCAGCACAACAGAATCCCAAACGACAGATATAGTTTTTGTGTTGGTGTTTGATGGGGGCCAGTTTCACAGAGGTGGGCTCCCCTCCTCCTGCCCCCCTGCAGAACCAACACAAAACCTTCCCTGTCACCGCCCTCTGGAACTCACTACCTCTGTAAATCTTTATTTGTATTTATTATTTAGCACATATATAACGTAACAATAAAAAACTACACTAGATAAAGGGGCAAAATATTAAAGACTCCACCTTATGAAAACATTCAAATTGAACATTATAGCTGTGCAGTAATAAAAAATGACATTTATACAGATTAGATTAAAACATTTGATTCACACATGGATTAAAACGCAATGAAACATCTACTGCTGAATGATGATCAAACATTATCATGGAATATCAAACATTTCCTCAAACTCTTTTGAACGATGTTTCTGATGCGTCACAAACCAGATGTGAAAACTGCTCCACAGTTTCCCGCCTCTGGATCTTAGTAAAACTGAGCTCCTGATGTGACACATTTAGATCATGAAAATTATGATTTTGATGAGTTTTGTTTCTATGAATCTCTGCATTGGTTTTAAAGTAAAATATAAAATACTTAGGGATCATCGTCATATTATAAAGAATTTTACACATACAAATACAAATGTGATAAATATTAATGTCATTAGTTATTAAGTTTGATGAATAAATTATCAGACGATGTTAGTGGCACAGAATGAGTTGCAAACTCCTCAAACACATCTATTTAGAAGCACTTCTTTTTTAACCTGCTTTTATAATTATGGCTATACTTTCTTGATAACCTTGCTTTTGTTCTCTATGTAAGTGTTTTCATTCTGCAGCACCTGTGAGTGTTATATTAAATATTATGATTATTATTCAAGAGGATGGCCACAGAATGTGTCTATAGAATGAAATTATGTCACTAGCTTCATCTGCAGAGTGTGCGTGTGTGTGTGTGTGTAAATACACTTACCCCTGTGAGGGGCAGCAGACGCTCCAGGGGCTGAAACACATGAAGGAAAATTATATTTACAACAATATTAAATATAGGATATATATTATTGATGCAGCTTCTCCAGTTCACAGACCAATAGTTCTAGACTTTAAGCACCAGCAGTTAACTTATGACACAAGAAGTCCTAATGTCTTATGTGACAGAGCAGTATCGAGGCAGGAGTGTGGTTATATTCCGGGCTGTGGTCTGTTTCTCCTGTGAGTCAGGTCAGGTGACATTACTGTGAAAGTACCTGAGAAAAAAACTCACCAGGAGCTGATGGAGAGTCTTGCTTTGTTTGTAGTTTTTTTGCATCTTCATCTGAAAAAGAACAAATTTTCATTTTTCAGAAAAAAGTGCAGTTTAATGACATATTGTCATCTAATGTTAAAGTCATACTCTTTTCTTATTAACACCTAAAGTTCAAAATTCATTGCACAAAATATGATTTGTATTTCGTGTAAAACTCTACATCTGAGTCACTGTGGTTACTTTACTTCATTTACCAATAGGCATAAACTATTTAAATTAAAAATGAAAAAGAAACAAGGAAACAGTGAACTGGGCCAAAGGTGAAACATAGCAGAACTGAACTAGGACTATGCCATAGCTCACGTTAGGACTACACTATGGCTAAAATGGCAGTCCTAGTGTTAGCGAAAGTGAAAGTAAACACATGAAAGAGACGTGCCACGCGTAAAAGCGCGCTCACCCAGCTCCGCCGCTGCCTCGGTACAGCCGATGGCCCTGAGCAGCTCCACCGTCACCTGCACGGCCATGTCCCGGGTGAACGTCTGCACCAGGAGGTCTGCCAGCTCCAGGTGGTTTTTCCCCTCCACCTGGGCTCGTCTGACGCGCGGTCCATCGCCAGTCCTCTCCCGCAGCCTCATCCGGAGTTTGTCGAGGCTCTCCGGCTTCAGGTCCTCGAGCGCCTCAGCGATGATGACCCGGGGTCCTGCCGCCATGTCTCAGGACGAGAAGTACAGTTTTAATAAAGTTTTCCGGAATATTCTGCAGCTGCAGACAGGCTCCGCCCTGGAACCGACTAGTGGCTGAAAATCTCCCCGCGAAAACTAAATCTGGCTGTGCGCCGCAGAGGACAGTACGTGCGTAAACAGCAGACCCAAGAAGACCACAGAATGGCTCAACACGACCTCAAGACGCAGATTTTGGATACACTGAACGACTTGGAGGACAGTAACTTTGAGAGATTCTGCTTTATACTCCAGGACAGCCGTGAGCAGTCGCGGATCGGAGCCGGAGAGGTGGAGAAGAAGAGCCGCGTAGAGATCACAAAGCTCCTTTTTTCCCGGTACACAGAAGAAGGAGCTGTGGTTCGGGCCATCGACACTCTGAAGAAGATCCACTGCAACGAGGAGGCGAGGGGACTGGGTGAGCCGTGGTTATATTCTAAAATAAGTCCTCAACGGGATTCCCAACATTAAAAGTCTGTGTATGCTCATGCGTAAAAGCAATAAGCAATAACGTAAAAGTGTGCCATGATTGAGAATATTTAATACACAGTTAGTCGTCTTTCTTCTGTTATTACGGTTGTATCACTGTAAGTTGTTTATTCTTCAACTATAACCTGTAGTCTATGTGCTGCAGTAGCCTGTAAGAGTACTGCAATATCAATAATACACCTAGTTTTGATTAGAACCATCAGAATCATATCGATACAGCATCATTAACTACTGCAACTACACAGTCACACTAGTAGTAGTAGTAGTCCTAGTAGTAGTAGTAATGATGCAGTATTAAGTCACTGTTGAAACAGTTGCCCTGGGGCATCTTGACCACAATAATTCAGGCCATGTCAGTGAAGTGTCTTGCCAAAGTGCCAGTACACTGTGTATAGACCTGAGCTGGGATTAAACCTCCAGCCTCATAGATCAAGATCAAGATGTCTTTAATTCAGTTACATGACATGGTATTTTCAATTGTATCATATTCAAATTGTTTATCCCTGTAGAATCACTTTGTAAATCATGATACAGTACAGTGCAAAAAAATACTATTTATGCAGAAAAACGTACGACGAAACAACATATTTATATTTATATGAGTTTAATCTGCTCAAAAATGACCAACTCTCCAGCGTACTCACTCCCTTTTCCACTGTTGCCCCATAGAAATCCTCATAATTGAAATAAAAGGAAATAAACAAGTCAACTAAAACACATTTTGGTCGACTGAGACTCCATCAACCGATCATTCAACTAAACTAAAGCACTACAGCTCTAATGTGTATAAAGTTCAAGTTATTACAAAGACATAAGAAACACACGTGACTTTAGGACTAAAGGTGTTTGGAAATAACTGAATACATTTACTGAAATAACAAATTCAGAATATAAATGTACTCCTGTACTGTATTCCGGTACAGTTAGCTTCATTTAGTGCTGTTCGGCATACAGTTACTGAGCTTA
This sequence comes from Scartelaos histophorus, assembly GCA_000787155.1. Lineage (NCBI taxonomy): Eukaryota > Metazoa > Chordata > Actinopteri > Gobiiformes > Gobiidae > Scartelaos > Scartelaos histophorus. The sequence goes on along the minus strand of JACN01093445.1, from coordinate 4,765 downwards.
ATTAAACAGAATACATGGTCGTACTTCATCTGCAATTCAAGCTTTAACTTTGATTAATGATAATGAGAAAACAGAGTTGCAGTGTGTGCGTGTGTGATTATTCATCTAAAGGAATGCCAAACAACAGAATTAAAGCTGTCTAGAATTCTATGTCATGTTTTTCACCATAATATAATGCAGCTCAGTGTAAAGTGTTCTAAATGCAGTGCTCTGATTGGCCCATGTCTCAGAATACATGACATGATACATTTGAAAGCAGGTATTCAGTAACTAAATACATTTTCAAGTGTCCTTCCCATCACTGCACATCTTACATAGTTACTGATGTACACAGATGTGCAAAGGCATCTATGAGGACACCAGTGCTCTACATCTGCTTTTGTCTTCTGCTCATGGTTTGATTTTGTTTGTTACAGAACAGTGGAACAAAGCTCGTTTAGAGGCAAGTTTAGAACATTTTTCATTGGTACATATATAATAACTTTATTGACTGTTTCATGTTGTTCCTCTCAGAAGCTCCGCCCCTCTCTGCGGTACTCCTCCTCTGGTGTGGTGGAGCTCCAGCCGAGCGCAGAGGCTCAGGCTGTGGTGGCTGCACTCACACCTCTGGAGGAGCTGACTCCAGAGCCTCAGCTGGACTATCCCAAAGACGAGCCTCTTCCTCTGGGCAGCACCGTCCTCGTGTTTGGCCAGTACAAAGGCCAGAGCTTTGAGTGGCTCCTGCAGAACGATGTGGGCTACGCTGTGTATGTGGTCGCTACAGACCAGGACCAGACAGAGACGGGCAGAAAGCCGAGGCGTGAGTCATGGCACCGGAAAAACAAGGTGTGCACTGCAACAACGGACAGGAATGAGTTTTAAAAAAAAAAAGTACTGAAAAACTGTAATTACGTAAAAGTATCTTTACTTTGCTTTACTCCTACTCAAGTAAAAGTAAAAGTAAATAGAAATCTACTTGAGTAAAAGTAAAAAAGTACTTGATTTAAAATGTAATTTGAGTAAAAGTTACTTTCAATTATTTGATGTAAAAAAGGATGAGTCTTAAATCTAATCCAGCACAAGTTGTTCTAATCAACTTTTGGGTGATTCAGACAAACTTTGTACATTTTAAAGACACTGAGGTGAACACAAACACTGAGCTGTTCTTTAGATGGAACTTGACTGAACTTAGACCTTTAACTGCAGAACAAATGAACAATTTAACTAATTCTGAATGATATTGTCCAACTGGCAAATTTGATGTGCAGGTTTTGAACACTCACAGTTCTGTCCGGCACAGGCACATTTTGCATTTGAACAAAAATATCTGTCCAAGGTTTGGCCAAGAGTTTCCTTCACTTTCCTCTTTAGAATTATTCACTGCTCCTTTTTCTTGAATCTCGTCCATGTCGACCTCTGTCTCTGACTCAGCTCCATCGTCCAAGTGGATCCAGGACAGACTGATGCTTCTGTACACTGACTGAACATTCTACAGTGAATAGGATCCACAATTTACTTTCATTTCCGGCAGATTGGGGATTTTTTCACATTTTATTTCTTTTCTCTATCAGTCTGATTTTACTCAGTACTGAGGCTGGGTTCCATTGTAATGAAGTAAAATACTTGGGTCAAAATGTACTCAAGTAAAAGTAAAATGACCTATTTCAAAAACTACTTAAAAATGACAAATTACTCATAAAAACTACTTAACTACAGTAGCATGAGTAAATTTCCACCCCGGTATACGGTACATTTATTTCAAGCTTTACCTGTGGAGCTTTGACTAATTCCACTGACTGTCCTGAGCTCTGTGCAGAGACATCCTCTCACAGGGAGGGGAGGCCATTTCTCCTGTTCTCTCTACAACGTTTTTGTCGTGTTGCAGTAAAATCACTAAATCCAGAGAGCTGCAGGCGGATGTCAGTGACAATAAGTTCTACATTTTACAGCTGCAGGGAGAACTTCACCAGAGACACTTCTGCTCTTACAGTGATGCCTCTTTGTGTCTCACTGCTAATGCTCACTTTTATTCATGTTAAACATCCCATAACAATAATATTTAAATTGTAATAAATGTGATACAGTTATTTATAGATTATCTTGGATTTTTAAAAATATGTATTAGATTCTAAAGAACAGACACAAAGATGTACTTTTCTAAAAGCTGAAGCTGATGAAGTTCTTTCCTCATTTGTAAAGTGTTTAACTTGCTTTCAGTGACATTCACCCGCTGCTGACTGTCCACTCACTGTCCACTCACTGTCCACTCACTGTCCACTCACTGTCCACTCACTGTCCACTGCCTGATCTGTCAGGATGTTTAGTGAATTTAGTGCCACTTGGCACTTAGAGACTGAATAAGAGCAGAAATGCCCACACCAGCCCCACACTGGAGGAAGCCAGTTGAGAATATTTAATTTTTCCTTTATTACTAGAAAAGTTTGTATGTTAATATTATCAAGGGATTGTGCATGTCATATCGCCATAGTAACTTGAACCTTTGTGATTTGCAATCTGTGAAATCTAAAAAATTCTTAATATGATACTTCTACTACTACTACTACTACTACTACTACTACTACTACTACTACTACTTAATACTTCTTAATATGAAAACAACATAGTGAGAATAGATGAGAGAGTTGGGGTCCAGTCTCTGGAGGTGAAGAGGAGCACACTTCTGTCCTTTTAAACCCACATCAGCTAAAATATTACAAATGTGTTTTGTTTGTCAGGACGCTCTGGCGGAGTATGTGAGGTCTTTCCCAGAGATAATGGAAGAAGTGCACTTTTATCGTGAAGGCCTGGCTCCGCTTGGATTTGGAGTATATAAAAAATTAACTCGGAAGGATTTGTACAACTCCAAAGACAAGGAGAAGAAGAGGTAAGAGACCCATTCATGGCAAATTCAAAAAAAAAAATCCAGAATAAGTGAAATGTCAAGAACCTGGGGAAATCGCGTGCCACAGTGGGGCACTGGGATTGTGCCCTTAGGCAAGACTCATATTGCCTAGTATGAATGTGATGTATGTGTGAATGTTGGTGTTAGTTGGAGGGAAACCTCGCTTCTGCCCCAGGGCAGTTGTGGCGACAATAGTCTCTTACCACCTTTGACCTTTGATGCATTATTATTATTATTATGCATTATTATTATATCAGTATTAGACTCATAATTACTACTAGTATTACTACTAGTATTACTATTAGTATTAGTATTACTACTAATATTAGTATCAGTATTATGCGTAGTGCTGGTCCTGTCTTTTTTCGTGCCCTAAGCAACATTTCTGATGCAGTTTTAAATAGTCAAACATTGGACACTTTTACTCAGACCTCTTTAAGCATTAGTGCAGAAATTATAAATAATAATTAGGGACCTAAATTAAATTCTTAGGCTAATTGATTTGTAGCAGGTAAATTTAAAGAACATCTTTGAGCAAAGCAGGAGTCATTTCCTTTAATCTGGAGATCAACTAATACTTATAAAAATAGTTTATTTCTTCCTGCCCTGGCCTAATGTTTTATGTTCAACAGTTTGTGCTCATAACAGTATGAAATAGAGGTGGACTGACCAAAACACTTTCAGACTCCAAACTGTTTCCAGAGTCGTTGATTTGTCGCTGTACACTGTTAAGGTGCATTCAGGTGCATTCGTGGGACAGAGCACACGAGCACCAGGCACACGGGGCATTTGTCGATACTGCCAATGCCCCAGGCTGGCTCTGACAAAGTACATGTAGACAAAACATGGAGAAAATGTGCAGTTTAGCTGAAATTGGACATATTCTCCTGGTAACAGATTACGTAGGCCAGACGATCATCCTGGAGGAGCCAGAGGAAGAGTCTAGGGAGAGGAAAGTCTGAGCGTCCCTGTTTAGACTGATGCCTCTGTGATCACAAGACAATAGTTTGACAGATGTACCAGACTTTGGATTTATTCCTGCTACACTTGTTTTGTTTATATTTTATTTCTTGTAGAAACAGCAGAAAAAGATGTTTCTGTTCTTTAGTTATGTGGAGTGGCTCCTGGGAGAGGTGGAAGCTTGTACAAAAGGATCTCCAATGGAGGCAATGATAAAGTACATCCTACACTGCGATAAACGCAATCGGGGCACCTCCCACCATCAAGGCACTTCCAACCAACCAGGCACTTCCCAACAACCAGGCACTTCCCAACTACCAGGCACTTCCCACCAACCAGGCACTTCCCACCAACCGAATACTTCCCACCACCTGGGTACCTCCCACCAGGCGGGTACCTCCAGGCTAACCAATCGACCAATGAGAAGCTACAACAGGAATCAATTCTCCAGAGGCAAAAGGTGAGAGGATAGCTTTACTACATTTACTTTTTTGATATGATATTTCATGTGATATGCAAACTTCAAAAAAAAGAAAAAAGATGCGAAATCAACACAATTAAAATGAATAATGTATACCTGATTTTGTCTTAAAAACTCTTAAGTAGTTCATTATAAACAGTTTGCAGTGCTCCAGAGTCCGTCCTCACTCACTGTGTGCATTCAGAGCCTCCTCATTATCCACCACACTGAGTTTAAGAGCACTTTTCACCCAGCTGAATGGAGGAGAGTTTTACCTTCATGATAAAACTAATCATAAGCTAACGTGCACTTCCTGATTATCGGATAATAAAAGGGGCAGATGGGACACAGCAGACTTGTTTCTGGTTTTAATGTGTTATTTCTTCATTTATCCTTTTTTCAGATCCAAGTCAACGGCCTCTAAGCGAAGATGCCAAAGATACAGATAGATACAGATAGATACA